>MU854320.1:147371-425381 GCA_033296685.1 Parachaetomium inaequale
CCCAGACTCGCCCACAGAAGCACACCACCTCTGGAACGGCTCGCGCGTCATGGCCTCCCACTTCGAGGCCCACCCGTCCCTCGTCGCGGGCCGCACCGTCCTCGAGCTCGGCGCGGGCGCGGGCCTGCCGTCTATCGTGGCCGCGACGCTGGTATGTCGGGTCAAATTCCCGCCGTTTCTTTCCCCTTCACTCATAGTTCCTTCTTTACGGCTGCTGGTAGTTTCTGGTGGCTGCCGGTGGCCACCCGAGAACGAACAGCACGCACGCACTCCTGCTCTCCGACGCCCTGATTACAAGAAAAAAATGGAAAATAAATAGGAGCTGACATCGTTGCCGAGTGAAAGGGCGCGCGGCAAGTCGTCGTCACCGACTTCCCCGACGCGGACCTGATCGAGACCATGTGGCGGAACGTGCGCGGGTGCGAGCTCATCCCGGGGGTCAAAGACGGCAAGGAACCCGCAGAGTTGGGGATCGCGGTGGAGGGCTTCGTGTGGGGGTCCGATGCCAACCGGGTTCTGCAGTATCTTGAAGACGGGCCCGAGGAAGAAAAGGGGTTCGACGTGCTCGTCCTGGCGGACCTGCTGTTCCGGCACTCGGAGCACGGGAACATGCTGCGCACCGTCCGGCAGACGCTGAAAAAGAGCAGGGAGAGCAGGGCGTTTGTGGTGTTTACCAGCTACCGGCCGTGGCTGCAGCACAAGGACCTGGCCTTCTTTGACCGGGCGCGGGAGGAGGGGTTCGTGGTGGAGAAGGTGCTGGAGAAGAAGATGGAGCGGCCGCTGTTTGAGAAGGACCCCGGGGATGTGGAGGTGCTCAAGACGGTGACGGGATGGGAGCTGAGGTGGCCCGAGGAAGTTTTACAGGAGGGCGGGAGGTGATAAGACAGGCAGTGGCAGAAAGTGGATTATCATTACAGCTAAACAGCTCGGGTATCACGCAAAGTTCCCAACAGTTCCCAACAGTTCCCAACTCCAGCGGCGATAGACTTAGTTCCCCGCATGCCGCAGACTTGGTGGCCTGCTTGAGTATACCGGGGGCTGCTCCGGGGCACGCCACCCGTCCGACACCAGGTACCCATATCTCTCGATCCCCAGAGACGATGTCGTCTCCACCGACATGCGGCTCCTCGGGTCCGGGGTTGGGACGCGCTCATCGTAGTCTTGATGGTCCTGAGCCAGCTCAGAGACGCCGTGGTGATAAGGGGGTGGCGGCGAGTGACGCCGCTGGGGTGTTACGGGCGCACTGGCTTCTTCACGGCCGGGGCGCGGAAGAATGCCCTGCTCGACGTCACTGGCCGGCTCGACCTTTGCGAATACTTCAGGGAATGACCGCTTCGCACGCCGGACGGTGGCAATGGCGGTAACAAGGTGTGAGAGGCTGTTGTAAAATATGAGTCAAGGGTTCCAGGGGTAGGATCTGGTCTGGGGACGCACATGATGAGGCTACCAAGCCCAAAGACCACATCGAGCGATTTGCAGACAGAACGGTGGCTCATTCTGTGATGATGACCGCCCCTGCCAAAGCTCAACATATGGCGCAAATCGAAGTCTGCAATTGCGTCAGTGGAACGGCGCGGTCAAGAGTTGGCTGACACAACGTACCACCTCCCTGGGGCGGGCTGTGACAATAGCCCTCGTGGGCCGTGTCCAGCATGACCAAGGTGTTGAGCAGGGCCACCATGGCACATCCGTCACCAAAGACGGTCCCCAAGCCGGTGAGGGGCCGTTTCGTCGCCCCCAGGAGCCGAAGCAGCCAAGGCACGATGAGAACACCAGCCTGGTAGATCAAGGTTATGGAAGCCTAGATGAGAGTCAGACATGTGCTGCCTTGTCATACACCATGGCCGGCCGTACCTGCATCCGCACCCAGCGCATCATCCGGAGCGAGTGACGCATTTCGTCCGGTGAGTGCTGCCACGGGCCATCCTCGCGGAAGTAACTCGATCTCTGGAAGCCGTGCAGCGAGAAATAGGCAAAGGCGAAATAAGCGAACTGGAGCAGCCTGATGGCTGTCAAGGCGATGGCGGACCAGTCCCGCGGGCGCCGGACGCGTTTCTCATTGACCTCGCTGACATCGTTGTCCTCATCAAACCCGGCGTCGTCCCGAATTGGCCGCGGACGAAGCCTGAAGAAGAGGGTGCACCTGCGCATCCTGGACCGTGTTGCCGCGGCAAACACGCGTGCAAGACCTGATTCGAGATTGGAGGGAAACACAGCGGTTCGACGGGCTGGGCAGCAGTTGGCTTCAGTTGTCAATGAAATCGAGAATACTGTGGACATAGGAAAGGGACTCTCAGCCTTAGGAACGAACACCCGCGCCTGCCAGACCACTTGACGCTGGGCCCACCCACCAATCACACGGCGACTTGTGTCGTTGACTGGTCTTAGCGGTCTTAGGCAGCGCCCTGGGGCTGTGCCCCTTGGCTGCCGCCAAAAGTCACGCTTATTTGCCCGGAAAGTGCCGATGACGCGTCCTCTCTCGTGTCACTGTCCTTTGTAGGAAGGTGGGGCAGATCCGGGCAAGTGCAAACCCACAGAACAAAGCTCTTTTCCCCTCGAAGCTGCCCTTTCCGCCCTGGAAACAAGGCGTGCTCGAGCGGTTACTTGAAACAATTCCTTTCCGGTTTGGGTGTCGTTTTTCTTGACCACAGCCGACGTGACTGGCGCCCAAGTTGGGCGCACCGCGACGGCTGCTGCGCCGCGGGGCTCCGGCAGCCAAATGAGGTCGCGATGCCGACCGCTCACGCCCCGCTTATCTCCGTGCTCCGGCTGATCCCGTTGGGACTCTTGGGAGACAGACCACTCAAGCGGCTTGGAGCCTTGGAAGCGATCGCGCCCACGGGTCGGGGGGGCACAGGAACACAGCCCCAGCCTCCCGCTCGCTCATCTCCTCAGCTGTGCGCAAAAGGAGAAATCGATTCGTGCCTGATCAAGATGCTGACCAAGGGCCTGCCCACTTGGTTGCTGTCCCGTTTCCCACCTTGATCTTTTTTGTTTCCCTCGACCGCGGATTGTTGATTGCTGCCTGGTGTTGTCAATCCTTCACACTGTCATTGTTGAGAATTGATCATTGTCACCTCATCAGAGCCCTTCCCAGCGGAAGCCGGCAACAGACCACGCTCAGCAATGGGGTGGGATCTCTCGCAATGGCTGGCCCTCGGCCGCTCGGTGCAGCTGCTGGGCTCCCTGACGGCCGTCGCCTCGCACGGCTACCTGACGGTCCGCGTTCAGGGCTCGAGACACGGTCTGTCCAAGGAAATCATGGTGCTTGAGCTGGTGGTATGCTCCACTCGCCGACTCGTGTGGTCCCCAGCGCGTTGACTTGATGCCAGGCTTGCCTCGTCCTCGGCTACTCGATACTGGCCATCGTCGTCCAGCACACCGGCCGCCGTTCCAAGAAGACGAGGTGGCTGACCGCCTCGATTGTCTGCGACGTGCTGCTGTCCGCCGTCCTGCTCGGCGTCGTCAATGTCCTGGCCCGCGCCGGCCTGCCCGTGCACTGCGCTGGCATGACACGAATAGACAGTCAGTAGTCGAGTTTGCGTTTAACATTTTCACCCCTACAGCCACTGACACCCTCTTTAGCCAAGCCTGGTATCTACCTCGAGCCTGGTATCACCACCATTGGCTTCAGCGATGAGAGCTCCGGCAAACGGGGCGAGCTCGACGCTTTGTGCGAGTATGAGCACCCATACTATGTTGTTGCGAACGCCCTCATGTCCGTTGCTCCCTCGCCCTCCCAACCGACGCCCCACTAACCCCAGGTACAGCTTCACTTACATGTTCACCATCACCGCGACCGTCCTCCGCCTGTTTCAAACCAAGTACACCAAGAACACCAAGGTCAACGAGCTGCTCGAATCCCTCGAGCGGGCCGATGACATCCGTATGAAGCTGATGGACTCGCCCTCGCCGCTCGACGAGTCGCCCCGCCTGAATCTACCCCCGCCCCCGAGCGAAGGCATCCTCACGCGCAACACGTCCCTCCGCAGCAACTTCACAGCCGCAACCTCGGTAGCAGCCTCGCACACCAACCCTTACGGATCCCCCCCGATACCCCGCCGTCCAATCGCCCACACCTCACTCCCCAGACGAGCCATCCCGCCCACCACCTCCACCTCGTCCCGCTCCGCCAACCCCGGGATAAGCAGCTTCGCCGCCATCCCCCTCGACGCCACGGCCGAAGCAGCCCTCGTAGCAGACGGCATGCGCCACCAGCCCCAGCACCACCAACGCCACCCGTCACGAGACCACCACCACGCGCCCTTCTCGCGCATGCCCATGCTCACCGAGGAAGACCACCACCACCACCACGACCACCACGAGTCGGCCGACGCGGCCCTCGTATCAGACGGCATGCGGCCCGGCGACCACACGCTGCCGCCCTACCACCCGGGCAACCGGCGCATGTCGGGCCACGGCGGCGACAACGAGATGCGCCTGAGCGGCTACGTCAAGGGGCAGACGCGGGCGCAGGATATGAAGGATTCGGGGCGGTACTAATTAATCGCTTGCACCTCGATAAGATGATATCAACTATTGGGGGGGGAATGGTTAAAATGGAGGAATGGAAGCATGGTTTGGGAATGGCGTTATGATACCACATTTGCTGCGGCGTGCATCGCATCGTTTTGGCGTTGAGTGACTGGGTTAGGGGGTTAAGGGGTAATTGATTGGATTGGATCAGGGTATGTCGTGGATGAGTTCTTGGGATATATTAGTGTCCGTACATGTACACACGAGGCTGCATAACGACCATCAAGGTTTTCTTTTTCCAAAGTATTCTCTTAATTATCAAGACAATCTCGAGTTTATCAACTCCCTCGGGTTGTCTCAGCATATGTATCACTTAAACAGGGTGATAAAATTGCCAATGGTCCTTTGTTGTCACTGGCAGTCATCCCCTTACTCAACCTACAAGTGCTTCATGGATCAGTTCCCAGCATATCACCCAATATGAGATGAGCCACACATAATAGTTACTGCGAATATGGACGGGAACTGCGAAACGTCCAGGGCCCGTTGTAGCCGGCAACGGCGTAAACACAGACAAACACCCTTCTTATTGCCCACACACGATACCCATACAAGGAATCACCCTCGGTATGCCATCCTCGACCCTCTAACCCAACAATGTAAACAAGACTCAACCGGAACCAACACCATGCAGAACACCTAACCCAGCCCTTCTTCCATCCCATGTATCCTTTCCCCATGTGTCCCATCCCCGCCACCTCGAAAAGCCAAACTCTGCTCTGTAGGTGGTAAACACCTGATCGGCGTCAGTGCAGAAGAGCACACCGGCCATCTATCCCAACAAACTATCCCACCCCCTATCCCTACCACCGCCTCCCAAAAACCTCATGCTCCTTCCTCTTCTGCCCCCCACCACCACCCCGTCTCGACATCCACCCCACATCCCCCACCACAACCTTATCCCTCCCCGGATCACCACCCGCATCATCCCCACCCCCACCCAGCGAAGCCCTCGCATCATGCTTAAACAGCTCCAAAATCTCCTGCAGCCCCAGCTTCAACTGTCCCTTGCCCTTCCGCCTCATCCCGCCCTCAATCGTCGCCTCGGCCAGCCGCCTCTTCTTCTCCTGCAGTTCCAGGATGCGCGCCTCGACGGTATCCGCCACGGTCAGCTTATACACGACGACATCGACCGTCTGCGTGAGGCGGTGCACGCGGTCGATGGCCTGCTCCTCGACGAAGGGGTTCCAAAACGGCTCGACGATCACGACGCGCGTGGCGGCCGTGAGGTTGAGGCCGAGGGAGCCGCATTTCAGGGAGCACAGCAATATGCGCGTGTGCGGGTCGGTGCGCAGGGCGCGGAGCGCCGCCTCGCGCGCGTCGTTGGCCATCTTGCCGTCGTAGCGGACTGCTTTGAGGCCTGGCTGGGCGCGGAGGAAGGGCTCGATCAGGTCGAGCATAGAGGTGAATTGGGAGAAGACGATGAATTTGTGGGCGGGGGCTTCTTTGCGCAGGAGGGAGAGGAGCTCGCGGGTTTTGGCGGAGGTCATGACGCTGTTGCTGGTGGTGGCGCCGGTGCTAGTTCGGGAGGGTTTGGTTTTGGAGGAGGGGGGTTTGGCGTTGCTGCGGTGGCCGTGGCGTTTGACGGGGAGGTCGTCGTCGTCCGAGTCGGAGTCGATTTCGGAGAGGAGCTCGGACTCGGAGATGCTTTCGGCTTCGGAGGACTCTGGCTCGTCGTCTGAAGGGGGTGCGGGCTTGGAGACAACTTGCGAGCGCAGCCTAGACACTGACACAAATGTCTCGTCGTCCGAGTCGGAGTCAGAACCGGATCCCGGTTGGTCACCTTCTGGCACCTCCTCGTCGTTAACGATGAAGCTGTCGAGTTGGCTCCCGTCGTCTTCGTCCGAGGAATGGTCGGAATCTTCCGAGGCGATATCTTCGCCGCCGCCTTCCGCGTTCTCATCCTCCTCACCACCAGCCTTGCCGAGACGCAGCGCACCGCGCTCGTCTTCCGACACCAACCAGCTCCCCTCCATTTCTTCCTCCTCGTCATCGCTGTCGGTGATGATCCTGCGGCCCTTGGGTTTCCGCTTGGCCATCTTCTCGATCTTGATTTCCTCCTCCACCACACTGATCCGCCTACTGTCCTTCTTCGGCTTCTTCCGGTCGGGGCTCTCATTGTTGACCTTCTGCAAGCTCTCGATGCACTCGGCGCAGCGCACAAAGCCGGCCGCCACCTCCTTCTTGTTCAGATCATTCAGACACATCTCGCACTGCTTGGTCTGGATACCCATCCCACCAAAGGCATCAGCCAGATCATCCAGATCATCCGCCCCGCCCGCCCTGGGCTGCGGCGCCGTGTCGGTAGCCAGCGCGTCGCTGTCCTTGTCGAGGTTCGTCTCGGACAGGCGCGGGTGGTTGCACGCCTGGCGCAGGCGCAGCAGCAGCACGAGGGCGTTGGCGTAGTTGACCTTGCCCTTCATCATCTTCTCAAGGCTCTTGTCGGCGCGCGCCTCGAGCTTGTCGTAAAACTCGCGCTCGGCCTCGGAGAACTGCGTCTCGACCGTCACCACCTTGCGCTGCGTGACCTTGAACGCGGGCTTTGGCATATCCGCCTCCTCTCGGCCCTCCTCCTTGGCCTTGGCCGCGGCCGCCTCGAGCGCCTTCTTGCCGCCCGCCACGAGGGCGCCCTCCTCCTTGAGGATGTCCTTGGTCCGCCGCTTCATGAAGCAGCGGAGGAGGGTGTGCAGCCGCCGGATGGCGATGTGGCCCTTGCCGCCCTTCATCGGGCCGTCGATGTTGGTTCGCCACTCGGCCAGGTCGTCGTAGGGGGGGATCCGGAGGAAGTGGACGAGCGACTGGAGCTCGTCGAGGTTGTTTTGCATGGGCGTGCCGGTGAGACACCAGCGGAACTCGGAGCGGAGCGCGTAGCATGCCTTGGTGGCTTTGGCGTTGCGGTTCTTGATGCTGTGTGCCTCGTCCAGGATGACGCGGAACCAATGAATACCAAAGCAGCCCGCTTGAGGTCCCTTTGTCGGGTCTGGGTTGCTGTTCCCATGCTCGGACACCAAGATCTGATAGGTGGTGATGACCACGTCATACTTGCCCAGAACCTTGGGGTCTTTTGTCCGCTGGGGGCCGTGGTGGACGCAGACGCTGAGCTCGTGGTCCTTAGCCACTTTGTCCTTGATCTCAGCCTCCCACTGCCGGATGAGGGCAAGTGGTGCAACCACAAGGGTCGCCCTTTTGACTTGGTCAAAGTGTTTCTTCCACCCTTCATCTTCGGGCCCAGGCATCGGGTTGCTGACGATCAGCGAGATGCTCTGCAGCGTCTTTCCGAGACCCATATCATCCGCCAGGATACCTCCCTTGGTCACCTTTCCTTTCTTGTGTGGCCCGACTTCCCTCCCGCGCATCCACTTCACCCCCTCTACTTGGTGAGGAAGGAGCTTGACTTTGATGCCTTCCAGCGTGCCGTCCTCGATCGTCTCCTCCTTTGGCTTGTCGCCCTCGGGCTTGGGCTCCTCGCTCTCCTCCTCCTCGTCTTCCATGCTACCCTCGAGCAAGGCCTTCAGGTCTGCCGAAGCCTTGGTAGGGTCCGTGTAGAAAACCTTATCCCCATACGCGCCCGCAGGCTGGGTGTACTGGTAGGCGGGCTGGGCGTCCTCGCTCATGGAGCTGAACATTTGCAGTGCTGGCGCTTTCTTCGACTCGGTCTTGGGCTTCAAGGGACCTGAACTCCTATACATGTTGCTGTGAAACTCTGGGCGGGTCTTGCGCTGGATAAACATGTGGTTGTGGTTGTCTGTTCGCTGGCCAAACCGCGGGGCCAGTTTGGTCGGGTGGCCAAAGTTTGGGGTTGGCGTCGCAGCTGCCGGGGTTCGGATGGTCGGTATTGGGCTGTCTGTCAGGTCAACGACCTCGCTGTTTGGTTTGCTGGTTTGCCGCAGCGGCGTCTGGGCGCCAGGGCCGAGCGACATGTTGGCCGCCTGCGAGCTGAGGGCTTCGAGGTCGTCATCGCTGAAGGAGTCTTTGCGCAGCCGCGCCATGCTGTCTGGTTCTGGGTCGGGCGCGGGCCGACCGTTCGGGGTGTTCGGAGAGGACGACGAGTAGCTGATGGTCGTGGACTGGATCAGGTCGTAGAAGCTCTGCCGCAGCTCCGCCCGAGACTTGCGTGGCCTGGTGTTGTTTCGTTTTTCCTCGTTTGGTTTGTTTGTTCGGGCAAACTCTGGTTTGGTGTCGGACTTGAGATTGTTTTGCGGTTGGACGGCGAAGCTGGAGCCCGGTTTTCTGGGTTTGTCGATTTTTGTCAGTTTGAATCACTGTTGCAGTTGCAAGCAGTTGGTCGGGAAACTGCTTACCGCATCTAGCACCCCAGGTTCGTTATGTTGCTGTTTTAGTGAATGCCGCAAGCTGCCCGTTGCTGTGAATTTGCAAGGCGCGGTCGCGGAGCCTGGTGATGATGCTTGCCCCTCTTGTTTACAAAGGTGTGGCTCCGAGGCAACCGGGCAAGGGCCCCACTCGGCCCCCAGCAGTGGGTTCAAGTTGCCCCGCAGTTTTCATACGCCCAACCCAATCCCTAACCCTCCTCTCCAAACAACAGGGCAGCAAGATGGTGATGAGGATGATCCAGTTCAAGCGAAGTGGACATGAAACACAAGACCAATTATCTGGGCTTGTTGAAGAGCTGAAATCATACCGAGCCACACCAAGTACCATTCAGCGACACCCTCGAGGGTTCGCTGTTCCGAAACTCGGGAAACGCAGACTCGAGACGACTCGCAGCCAACATCGAGAACAATGAGAACAATGAGGGCAGCTCGGCGCAGGCCAATCGCGGTGAGCATTGCGGCCATAGCCACGGGCTGCTGCAGCCAACAGGCAACAGCGGATACTATTCAACCAGTCCCCTCGAACAACCAAGCTCCCTCGGAATATGGACTCATGAAGCATTCTTCGACACCGGCACGGCACCTCCCCGCCAACCAAGTGAGGCCGGAACTCGCTGGCGGTAACTTTGGTCTGGGGCCGGAGCACCCAAGGTTTGTGCAGGAGCATCCAGAGGAGGCGGCATGGGTCAAGGCGCGTGTTCCGCTAGAGACTTGGGCGAGACTTGACGATCCTTCCGAGAGTGGGGGGGAAGAGGTCGGTCACTACATATGTGTAGCAGAACCGCCTGACGAGAGGGAGGGGTATGAAGCGTTGTTGGGTTTACTAAATTACCCAGGGAGCTTGGTGCGGCATATTATCACTGGGTACTTGAATGTACCGCATACACCTAGGTAACTTGGTACTAGTAATTTGATAACAACGTGTAACCGGGTGTGTGAAGTCACATTTGATTCTGGGCACATGCTCAGAAGAATATGTGAAACACTTGTGAGCCAACCTGTCACTGTGTCGGCTTAGACGGGGGGATTCCAGGGTTGCTGGCAACTGGGTGGAGGGAGGATTACGATGAAACCTTTGGAAGGATCTTATACTGACCCCTGAGATTGATAATTAACTGGTGACTAAGTGTTTCCTGGTTACAGTGCTGCCTTTGCCACCCCTCTGTTCTGTACAGGTACCGTGTCAGTGATAGCGCCATCACAGGACATACTTGAAGTAAGGGTTCTCCATGTCCGTCAGGTCTTGAAAGGCCAGCTTTGCCCGTTCGGCCTCGTCCTCGGGCGCAGCCGCCTTTTTCTTGTTCGCCGCCGCTAGGACGACGTAGAGAGTTGCCGACGCGGCAATGCATATTATGTAGCTATCGTCTGTGTCAGCAGAGACAAGAGAGAAGAGACAAGAGAAAACGGAAAGGGAAAAGGAAAAGGACAAGTACGTACCAGATAATCAACCCCAGCCACAGCTCGGGGTAATGCTGCGGTCTCGTCTGCGACTTGACCAGCTGCGGGCCAACAATATTGCCCACGCAGTAGGCGGCAAAGATGGTGGCCGCCATGAAGCTCTTCTTGGTGTGGCCCGCCACGTTGGACATGCCGACCGTGATGATGAGACTGACGGTACCGCCGAAGAAGCCCGTGATGGAGTAGCCGACTACCGGCGCTGCAGCGCGGTAGCTCCACTCGCTCTTCCAGATGATGGCGCAGCCCGCGATGACAGGCAGGCATGTCAGGATAAGCATGATGAGGCGGATGTTGGGGATCTTAGTCCCCAGATAGCCCGTCAACAGGATGACGATGAAGCAGAGCGCCCCGAGCGGGAACTGGAAGACGATCGAGTGGAGGGTATTCCAGCCAAAGGTCGACACGATGAGCGGGCCGAAGCCGCTGACGGCGCCGTTCATGGTGTACCTGTCGATCCCACGTTAGGAAACGAGCCTCCAAAAATGGAGGAAGGACAAACTTACGCAGAAGCCATCATAACAAAGATCAAATACGTCTTGACATCCAACAACGACTCCCTCACCTGCCCCATCTTGATCTTGGTACACCTGACCCCCGTCTGGCTGTACCTCAACCTCTCAACAGCCGCAAACCGCTCCTCCTCGGTCAAAAACCACGCCGTAACAGGCGAGTTGGGCATGGCAAAGCAGAAAACCCCAAACACCACCGTCAACACCCCCGCCAATAGATAAATATACTGCCAGCTCCTCAACCCACCCCCCTCAATCTGCGCAAACCCGTAGTTCAGCGCGCCCCCAATGATGGTAAACAACCCGGTACTGCTAAACCACCAGCTCTGCCGCAGACTCTGCTCCTTTTGCGTGTAAAACCCAGAGATGATACACATGAACCCCGTCGGCACGATACTCTCAACAAACCCGAGGAAAAACCGCTGCGCGTACAGGCCGCGGTACGACGTCACGGCGGCGGTGAGCATGCACACGGCGCCCCAGAGGACGACGACGGCGCCGAGCACGCGGCCGACGGCGAAGCGCTGCAGCGCGAAGGACATGGGGTACAGCCCCGCGAGCATGCCAAAGTAGAAGAGCGACGTCGCCCACGACAGGCGGGAGGTGTCGACCGTGGGCGGGGTCGTGCTGCGGTCCGTGACGGTGAGCTCTAGGTCGGCTGTCATGCCGAAGAGGACGGCCGAGCCGAGGATGGCTTTGTCGTAGTAGACGATGCCGTCTGGAGGGGGGTTAGTCAGGGGTGGGTTGGTGTGGGTGTCGATAGGGGCGGACTCACAGCCAAAGATCATGGCGGGGATGAGGAACCAGTCTATCTTGCGGACTGCGCGTGCAACTACCGCCGGGTCGACGGCATGCTCCTGCTCGCCGACCATGGCGATGGCCTCATCCTTGGCGGACAGGCCGCGTTCATCGTTCTCATGGTTGCTGGGTGCGGGCGGCGCCGCTTCAAGGTCCCGGTTCATGATCGGATTATTCTTCTCGGACGCCATGACGCCGATTGGCAAGCAGTGACGCAGTTTGGAGCTTTTTGCCTCCGTGTCGTCGTTGTTCACGCGTCAGGGCTGAAAAGATATTTCTCGCGATGCTCCGGTATCGCATACACTAATGGCCGGCCCGGCCGGGATGGGGGCGTGGGGGTTGGCCATCTTGGGAATCTGGGATATCAGCCGGACGGAAGCCAATTTTACTCAAACATCCCCTGGGTCTTCAAAAAGCCACTCCCTAGTATGATTTCGTTTCCTTTGCACAGCTGAGCATATCCGAAAAGAGTGCATGTGGTGTCTGGAGTTTTCTGCCGAGGATAGCCGTGTCTGCCCAGGAGGGACGAAAAGACTGCGTCGAGGGCAACATATGCCTTCATGGCATAAAATCATTACATTCGCTCCTTCAGTGATCCCATCTACTCTACTCCCCATCCTGCCTCGGAACGGTATCAGTGTACGGGTCAAACCCCATGCGCCGCTTCGCCTCGGACCTCATCCGCCAGTGTGCCTCGCCGTGCAGGCCTGTCGTCGACGTCTCTTCCAAGAAGAACGTCAGGATATGGTCTGGGATCGCCAAGTGGGATGTCTGCTGGAATTCTTGCAGGCTGGTGAGCCGGATCAGCATCTCTAGTAGCGAGAGGGACGACGTGATTGACCCAAAGGGAGCTCTCGACACGTAGTTCTCCGCAATGTCTTCCTGGGGCTTCTGGAGATCGGCCAGGGAGCGGTCGTCGAGGTCCTGGGGAGGCGAGGCCGACCGAAGGGAGATGCGCTGGACTTGAGCCATGAGCTTAGAGTCCACCGAGAGCCCGCCCAACGCCTGAGGGCTGCCAATTACTGTTTGTTGTGGAACGCCGTGGTCACTCCCACCACCATCCCCTTGGTCCTCCTCTTCATCTTCATCTTCGCCGCCGTCATCTTCTGCATACACCTCCAGCGCCAACCATTCCGTGTCCAGGTGTGGAGGCAAGTATGTCGCCTGAGCGCTGTCCTGGCTTGCTGGCGATTTTGCAGAATGTTCCGTCTCCTCCCACAACTGCCGATCTACGTCGTCCTGGTCGTCAGGCTCGGAGGATTCATCTGCAGTGTCCGATTGTGACTCATTCTCTCCCTTCGGCTCTGGTTCGTCAAACCACTCCTGCCGCATTTTGATCGGGCACTTGGCGTTGACGTCCCTCTTCAGAAGCAGGACCGGGTTGTTGTCCCTTTCATCGTTGTTTCCGATGTTGAGGATTCTCCCAGTGTCTGTGTAGAAGATCTTGGAGATTTGATGTATCGGGATGGACTCCCGGATGCCAGCCATCGGTAAGTCATCGTAGGGCCGGGGCTTCGACCCATCTCCGTCATGCAACCTTCCGTCATCCAAGTCCTCAATGATCTCCAGGTGATACGAGTACCCATCTGATGACCCAAGTAACGGGACGGTCGTCCTCGGGGAGACAGCCCCAGAAAAGTGTGAGCCATGTGATTCATCTGGCCCGTACCCCTGAGAAGGGTCAAAAGCCCAGTTTGCAGGGATCCGGCAAAGCCGTACGCGAGCTTTATGCATCACCTCTTGCCAGATAGGCTTCCTCTCACCTTCGCCAAGACCGTACGGAGTCTCTCTGGGAACATGGTCCTCTGAGGCAGGCGGAGTCGACGCTGAAACGTCCCCAGGGCCAAGACTTGTGCCAACCTGAGAGTGGCCAAGGAACAACATGTACAGGGAGAGGGTAAAGGAAGGACCAGTCTGCATGGGCCGACTGGGATCCGCGGCAAAGTGCGCATCCGCAAAGGAGAGCAGGGCACTAGCCTGCATCATCCTCGAGGGCGAAATGCCGGGGGTCATGGTGGTCGACATCTTCTCGCCCGACACGGTGATGGCGAACTGCAGAAGCGGAATGTCCCGGTCGATGCGCGCGAGAAGGTCCTTGATGTCCCTGATGATGAGCAGCAGCCCAGCATGGTGTGCTTCCGACACACGGCCGCCGCGGCCCTTGGGGTCTGCGGCTGCATCATGGGCGTCTTCCTCAGCAGTGGCCGCATTGTCGAGGCGCTTCCCAAGGCGGATGATTTCTCGGTGGAGGGACTTGGCGAGCGGCACCGCCGATTCCAGGAATACATTCCCTCGACTGGATCTGCGAGTGTGTCAGTGTCGCTGCCTGGTAGGTATTGACTGCCTCATTTTGGGTTGCCATACTTGAACTCGATCAGGTCGAGAGCAGGAGAGAGAATCTGTTGGGGCCCGGTTTAGCCGACATGGATGAATCATAGGTAGGATCGGGCCACGAGGGAACCAACCTTGATTCTGCTGTCCAGGAGCTTCTGCAACGCCTTGAGCTCAGCGCGGACGGCCCTGTCATTGACCGATTTCAGAAGCCGCGAGCACTGTTGCACTGCATATCTCGACGTGAGGGCGAGCCCGGATCGGATGGCAAAGCTGACAGTCTGGGCCCCAAGCGTCTGCAGGAGTGCATCCATATTCTCTCAGCACGTCCATTCTGGTGTTCGTAAATAACAGGCCGACATGTGGATGGAAACACAGGAGGCGGTGACTAAGGCGCGTGTTTGTTCGAGCGCCTGAAGCCCTCAAAGCGCGTCCCAGTTAGGCCCAATTAGGCACCCTCACGGTGGATGTGCCGATACTGTGCAGTTGCGCACTGTGCACAGGGCTGTTCTGAAAGCCCCCAGCCGGCCTGCCCTGGTCACCTGGCGGGTGCCAAGGAATAGGCGGGGCAGACCGTGTGGCGCCTGTCTCCCCACCGTGCAGCCGAAACCCTCTTTCCCCGCCACTGTGACCTGGGAATGGTGGGGCAGACACCAACAAATCTTCGGTTCCCATTCTGCAGTTGCTCAAAGAGGTGCCATTGACTCACGGGGTTATATATCGGTAAGAGCAATATCCCGCTGTCTCGCATGCGTGACGATCATCTCTGACTTAATTTTTGTGAGACAGTTGACTTGGTCCGTCGCCTTTGCCGCAGCCATCTTCCCCGCGATTGTCGATTCGGCTTGTCGCAGTTTCGATCTTCCGACTGACACTTGTCGCGCAAATCCAGACCCGAAAGAGGACTCGGCAACACATTCAGAACACGAACCTCTGACAAAATGTCCAACGTTCAGGACTCATGGGAGGACGACCCGGCTGCCCAGGACGAGAACCTGGCGCGCCAGGCCCAGCAACAGATGAACATTGGCGCCCAGCAGGCCCAGGGCGGCTTCCGGGCCGGCGCCGCTTCTTTCCAGCCCATGGCGCAAACCTTCCAGCCGGGCCAGGCATTCAGCGGGGGCGGCGGTTACGGGCAGCAGTATCAACAACCGTACTACGGCGGCCAGGGGTACTACCCCCAATACGGGGGCCAGCAGAGCTTCGGGCAGTATGGTCAGCAGCAGCAGCAGCAGGGCTACGGCGGTGTCTACGGCCAGGGCGCCCAGGGCGGTCAGGGCGGTCAGGGCGGCTACAACCAGCAGCAGCAATACGGTAGGACTGCATAACCTATCCCCAGCTCCGGAACAAAGGCTCATGATGGCGATAGGTCAGTGGCAGGGCTACCAACAGCAGGGGCAGCAATTCCAGCAACCCCAGCAAAGCCAAGCACAGCAGCAGGCCCCTAAGCCGGCGCCCACCATCGTGAAGCGCCCGACCGATACCCCCGCGGCAGCGGATGCGCCAAAGCCGACTGTTGCCAAGGAGGGCGGCGCGAAGGTTCTCAGCATCGGCGGCGATGCACCGAAGCCCAAGGCTAAGGTCCTGTCTATCGGCGCAACCGCCCCGGCCAAGGAGGAGCCCAAGAAGGAGGAGACCAAGAAGGAGGGCGCTAAGAAGGAGGGCACGGTGGAAGCTGCTGCCAAGGTCACAGCGGCGAAGGCGATCGACAAGACGGATTCCAAGGCGGGCAGCGGCAAGACTTCGCCCTCTCCATCCTCGGGCCGGTCTAGCCCGTCCCGCGGGACCGCCAAGGCCGCCCGTGACGCCGACGCTGTCGAGAAGGAGCAGACGGCCGACGTGGACGACGAGACGCTCAAGGAAATCTACGGCAAGGAGCACGTCAACATCATCTTCATTGGCCACGTTGATGCCGGCAAGAGCACGCTTGGTGGTTCCATCCTCTACGTCACGGGCATGGTGGACCAACGGACGCTGGACAAGTACAAGAGGGAGGCCAAGGACATGGGCCGTGAGACGTGGTATCTCTCGTGGGCTCTCGACTTGACCAACGAGGAGCGCGCCAAGGGCAAGACGGTCGAGGTCGGCCGTGGCTTCTTCGAGACGGGGAAGCGGAAATACAGCATCCTCGACGCGCCGGGCCACAAGAACTATGTGCCTCACATGATCGGCGGTGCTTCGCAGGCCGATGTCGGTATCCTGGTCATCAGTGCGCGGAAGGGCGAGTACGAGACGGGGTTCGAAAAGGGCGGCCAGACCCGTGAGCACGCCATGCTGGCCAAGACTCAGGGGGTGAACAAGCTGGTGGTGGTCATCAACAAGATGGACGACCCGACCGTCAACTGGTCCCATGAGCGCTACACCGAGTGCACGACCAAGCTGCAACAGTTCTTGAAGGGGACCGGGTACAACCTCAAGACCGACGTCTTCTTCATGCCCATTGCTGCTCAGCAGACCTTGGGCATCAAGGACCGCGTGCCCAAGGACAAGTGCCCGTGGTATGACGGCCCCTCGCTGCTCGAGTACCTCGACGGCATGCAAGCCCTGGAGCGCAAGGTCAACGCGCCCTTCATGATGGCTGTCTCCGGCAAGTACCGCGATATGGGCACCATGATCGAGGGCAAGATCGAGGCGGGCGTCGTTAAGAAGGGGATGAGTGTCATCATGATGCCCAACAAGCAGGCGGTCGATATCGCTGCTGCTTACGGCGAGACCGAAGACGAAGTGGCCATTGCCCAGTGCGGCGACCAGGTGCGCCTCCGGCTCCGCGGCATCGAGGAGGAAGAGATCATGCCCGGGTTCGTCCTCTGCTCGCCCAAGCGCCTAGTGAACAACGTGTCCCAGTTTGAGGCGCAGATCCGCATCCTGGACCTGAAGAGCATTCTCACGGCCGGCTTCAACTGCGTGCTGCACGTCCACGCCGCCATCGAGGAGGTCACGTTTGCGTCGCTGCTCCACAAGCTGCAGAAGGGCACCAACAGGAAGAGCAAGGTGCCCCCGTCGCACGCCAAGAAGGGCGACAGCATCATCGCCATCCTGCAGGTGACGGGCGGCGCCGGGGCCGTGTGCGTCGAGAGGTTCGAGGACTACCCCCAGATGGGCCGTTTCACCCTGCGTGACCAAGTAAGTCACAGTTTCAAATATTTGATACCGAGAACAGTACTGACTCTTTCTGTAGGGACAAACCATTGCCATTGGCAAGATCACCAGGCTCATCAGCGACGCCAACGCCGCCTAAGTGGACTAGTTTGGGATAGCAGCTAGCATGAAGTAGTCTGAGGGTTGTTGATAGATCTCTGGGTTGATTTACACAAAGTTTTCCATTCATGCATGAGTGATTCCACATCCACGTATCAATGGTCGACTTCTCCCCATGAGGGGGCTTACGGGCAAACTTGAAGTCACCTCGTACCTTGCCGTGCAGTTTATTGGTATAAGACACTGTAAGACATGGTTTGCTCCCCGATCTTCTGCCACTTCCTCTTCCAATGAGAGGAAATGGGTGTTTCAGCAGGTACCTAGGTATATCTATCATTCATTGTGTTCTCGGACTCCGAGGACCCCATCAGACTTCAAGCGGGGCCAAGCGGGGCAGCCCAAGTTTAACCACGACATCGACGACACCGGACATGAGCTCACGTTCGTAAATTCATCCCAGTTGCGCCCACAGAAGTCGAGGTGAGTTTCAATCCGTGGACATGATCTTGCCTCTGCCCATGACGAAACTGTTATTCGAGACTGCCCTAGAGCTAGAGAACCCCCACTCTAACTGCGTCTCCAGGCAAACAAAACAACACCCCGTTTCCTCCTCTGTTGAGATTCCCAGGACCGGCTCGCTATCCGACTTTTGCCTCACCTCGCACAATATCACCACACACACTCACCTTACATAAACCATACCAAAGCACAACAACATGGAAGTCCCAGGCCCCGCACCAAGCACCGCCGTGGAAGACCTCTTCTCGGTCAAGGGCATCGTCGCCCTCGTCACGGGAGGCGGGACAGGTGAGCCATTACCCACCCCTCTCCTCCCCCCACCCTAAGTTTTGTTGTACTAACCTCAACGTAAAAAAAGGAATCGGCCTCATGATGGCCCGCGCCCTCGCCGCCGCGGGGGCAGCGCGCGTCTACATTGTCGGCCGGCGCGTCGACGTGCTGCAGGCCGCAGCCAGCTCCATCAACCGGCCGTCGGTCATCGTGCCGCTCTACTGCGATGTGACGTCCAAAATCAGCCTCGAGAGCGTCGTGTCGGTTGTTGAGACCGACGTCGGGTACCTGAACTTGTTGGTGTGTAATGCTGGGATTGGCGGGCCGCAGGTGAAGCCGCCCATTCCCGGGGTGACGAGCCTGGAAGAGTGGAGGGAGGCGCAGATGGCCGTCAGGTGCGAGGATTTCAACGCGACGTTCGCGGTGAATAGCACGAGCGTGTGGTTCACGGCCATGGCGTTTCTCGGGCTGTTGGATCAGGGGAATAAGAGGGAGGGGTATGGCGGCGGGATCGCCGGGCTGGGCCCGGGGGTGAGCAGTCAGGTGGTGGTGACGAGCAGTATTGGGGGGTTTAATAAGAGCGCGCCGGGGGGGTGGGCTTATGGGCCCAGCAAGGCGGCCGCGACGCATATTGCCAAGATGTTGAGCGTGGCGTTGCCGACGTGGGGGATTCGGTGAGTTGTCTTTTCGGCACCCGTGTGTCCTGGATCCTCGATGAGAAAGCAGTTGCTGATAGGATTTTAGGGCCAACTGTCTCTGCCCCGGGTGTGAGTATTCCTCCCCCCTGGGTGATGTATGGGTTGCTAACTGGGTCCAGTGTTCCCGAGCGAGATGGCCGCTCCAATCGTCCGGGCGGCTGGGGGCTCCATGATGGGCGACAGCATCATCCCTCTGGACAAGAGTGTCGTTCCCCTCGGCCGTATGGGTGACGAGACGGATATGGCGGGCCAGATTTTGTACCTTGCCTCGCGGGCGGGTGCATACCTTAACGGCAACACCATCGTGGTCGACGGTGGGCGCTTAGGGACGTTCCCAAGCACAGGGTACTAGAGTGAGACAGGTATCCTTCAGAGAGTGGCGGTTGGCCTTGGAGTCGGACTCATGGCCACTTGGTTCCGTCCATAGTTACCGTGATGGTATCGATAGAGCGGGCCTAAATGTCCATAACTCAGACTTTATATCAGCCTTTGTCTCACGGCGCCTTGGTATTACAGCCCTGTAGCATGTGCGTCGAATTTGCCAACACTCAAGTTGGCCCCGTCCAGACCATGCCCATGCTCGATCTTTCTGGAGTACCTGCAGCCGTCCTTTGCTCTCTTTTTGGGCACTGGGTTGGCTGGACCCAAGCTCCAAATTGCTCCCGTTTCCATCTTCAAATCCCTGATCTGGGAGACATCAGGGTCTAGACTATACTCAGTGCCCCGATGTCTCACAGTAGGTCTCTCTTTTCATGTCTCGGACGAAAGCTGGGTAGAGGATTGGTTTGAGTTTCCGAATACTGGACTCGGCTGTCTGATTCCAGATCGCATTCGAGTCCGTCGAAACGTGAGTTAGCAAACCTCGTCAGTTCGACTCAATTTTCCTGGTTAACAAGGAGGTGGTTGTCCAACTTGTTTTTGTCTTGGCGATGCTCTGCTCGAATCCCTGACAATTTGGGCTATGTGGGGCAGGCCCATTGTCACTGACGTCACTTGGTCCTGTGAACCCCCGTTTGCAGCCGTCTAGCACCAGGCTGTTCACGATAGAATATCGAACTCCCTCTGAGAAGACGATACCGTAAAAGATACATCTCCCGACACTTCAGATAATTTTCTCTGGCAGTCGAGATTCCGCGAGGAACCCGATGAGGGCCTCGTCCCGACGGGCTGCCCGCTTATCGATAAAGCGGAACAGCGAAGCATCGACCCCCGCAATGGTGCAGCTGGGCCCTGCTGAGGTGGGAGTGTTCAGCGAGTGGGAATGGAGTCAGACCCACTCTGGCCGACGGCGTGTAAGTCACGAGCGGGAGATGGTGATGCTCAAATCGGGCCTGTTGTTTGATATCGGATGTTTTTATGACGGCAACCATCTTCAAGTCAGACCCTTCGTACAGGAGGCAGATAAGGTTGATCGGCCGCCCGGGCGTCGTGCAACAGATCAAAAGGCGATGGCGGGGTAGATCTAAAACACCTCCCAAATTCACACTCTCCAGGCGACAAAGCTGCCCAAAGGGTGGCTCACTGTGTGTGTTTAACCTGCAGGCACTCCCCAACTCCGATCTGCGGATTGTCGCAACGGCACCTCTGGGTTGGCCCAATATCACAGGGAAGAGGGGTAGGTCGGCAAGAACAGGAACAAGAGCTCCCTCTTTCCCCCCCCTCCTTCCTGGCCACCCTCCAAGTTCCCCTCACGTCGACGCTGTCCTACCCCATCCCGTCCCAGGGACGCGCGTGTGGGTTGATTCTCTTCCTGTTTTTGTGTTTGTCTGGAGAATGTGGATGTGCACAACATGGGATTTTGATCAAAGTGATGCGTGTTGGGACTGAGCTTGTCGTCCGAGTTGACGGCGTCAACAATAGCGTCAGTTAGTGCCGGCGTTGCCTTTTGAGACAACACAAATACCGACCAATATCAGCAACCCCGCTCTCGAGGCGTATGCATCTGCATTCAACCAGCCGTCGAGGAAGATGCCAGTGGCCAGGCGAGGTGCGGCGCGGGAGAGAAGGGTACATGTACATCAATTCAGGACGGGCTGTGGTGGCTCCTGTCGTCAACGTACGAGCAGACGGCAAGTGAGTCGCATCCTCGACAATGCGCTGCACCCCGCGTACTCTTCCGCTCCAGTGGCTTGCTGGTCTGGACACAATACCTGGCCCGGTTGGGGTGGTTACTAGAGGGGACGTACCTTGGACATGAGGAGCACGACCCCTCACACCTTGACACATGAGACGAACCTGCTGTAACTCCCAACCCGGGCAATCGAGCAGGTCACTTGCCATAAATATCCGGGCAAGCAGGGACTCGCTTGACGTCTGTGGCAGCTTGCACCTACTTGACCTCGGCCCTCCCATCCTTTGTCCGGCCTCCTTTCTTTCCTCCCAACATCTCCCACTCTTGCAACTTGGACGAAATCAACTCCCCTGCGTTCCTGCATTTCCGTACTTCCTAGGAAAAACAATAAGTTTGACCAACCAAAAAACATCACACATCTATCCCTTTCCGCCGTTATCTACGGCCCTTCGGTTATCTCGCTGCACCTTCGAGTGCCCTTCCGGCCGACGACCGACGCTGAGCACGCGACCCCGCAAACGCCCGATAGCTACCGCCGCAGGCCCGAACCGTTGCAGCAGCGGGGGGATCCGACCGCAGAACGCATTCGCCTGCGCAGACACACGCATCTCGTCTGAGACTACACAATTGGGCCGTCCATTTACAAGAGTAGGTTTCCCATGCTCCATTTCAAATTCGAGCCCCAGGACGGAACCCCCCAGGTTCGGCCGCCGGAATGCTTCCCGTTCCCCATTCCCGCCGCTCCCCAGGGCCCAGGCTGGGGAAACGGAGAGCTCCACAAGTGGACGCCCGACTGCCGAAGCAGCTTTTCAGAACCCGGGCCCCCCAAAAAGCAACATCCACATCCCGCCGCCTGCAGCCGGGGTTCCTACGTTTCCCGATGCCTTCCCCGGGCTGGCCCCCAGCATACGCCGACGTCCCCCGGTTCCAGCCGTCCGCGTTGGCCATCCGCTTGCCGACTGGGTGCCGGAAGATCAGCTTGGCGTTCGTCAGCGCGCCAATGGACCCCCGACAGCCATGCCACGCCCGGAAGCTCTGACGGCATCGACAATCGGCTGACCTCCACGGTCCGAGGAGTGAGCTCGAGACGGCCTGGTTTCAACTTTCAATGGCCCCTGGCTGGTGGATAAACCCACCCTTCAAAAGGCCGACGCTAAAAGCGAGCAGCGGGCTAACACTGTGATCGCGACTTTGTAGGGTGCGAGCGAGATCCGGGCGTGTCGAGGGTTACCCAAGTTGAAAAGCTATAAAACCGTTGGGGTGTGTGGTCTTGTGAAAAAGGACCAAAGTGGTCAGCAGTCCCGTATTCCGTCGTCATCCAGACGCCCGCCCTTTCTAGCGCCCAAACCACCTCCGTTCTGTCATGTCCAACACAGTCAAGCAGGCGGCTGAGGCAGCACGGTCCAGGGGAAACGAAGTGATGGGCACGGCCAAGAGCGTCAAGAACGACAGCGTCGCCGTCGCCAATGACTTCTTGCACACGCCCTTCATGCGGGCCGCCCTGCCCTTCATCAACGGCGGCCTCAGCGGCATGGTGGCCACCACGGTGATCCAGCCCGTCGACATGATCAAGGTGCGCATCCAGCTGGCGGGCGAGGGCAGTGCCGCGGGGCCCAAGCCGACGCCGCTCTCCGTCACCCGCGAGATCCTCGCCAGCGGCAAGGCTCTCGACCTGTACACGGGCCTGTCGGCGGGCCTGCTCCGGCAGGCCGTGTACACGACGGCCCGCCTCGGCTTCTTCGACACCTTCATGGACCGCCTCACCGCCCGCGCCAAGGCAAAGGGCCAGGCCATCGGCTTCGCGGAGCGCGCAACGGCGGGGCTCACGGCGGGGGGGCTCGCCGCCATGATCGGCAACCCGGCGGACCTGGCGCTCATCCGCATGCAGAGCGACGGGCTCAAGCCGGCGGCGGAGCGCAAGAACTACAAATCCGTCATCGACGCGCTCGCGTCCATCGCCAAGGCCGAGGGCGTCGGGGCGCTGTGGGCGGGCGCCGCGCCGACGGTGGTGCGCGCCATGGCGCTCAACTTTGGCCAGCTCGCCTTCTTCAGCGAGGCGAAAGCACAGCTCAAGACGCGCACCGACTGGTCCGCCAACGGCGTCACGCTGAGCGCGAGCGCCATCGCCGGGTTTTTTGCGAGCTTCTTCTCGCTGCCGTTTGACTTTGTCAAGACGCGCCTGCAGAAGCAGTCCAGGGGCCCCGACGGGAAGCTGCCGTACAGTGGTATGGCGGACTGCTTCACCAAGGTGGCCAAGCAGGAGGGGGTGATGCGCTTCTATCGCGGGTTTGGGACGTACTATGTGCGCATCGCGCCGCATGCGTAAGTGGTCCCTCTTTGACTCCCTGGTGTTTGCTGTCGTAGAGAAAAGGATGTTGCTGACGGGACCCTCTACAGGATGGTGACTTTGGTTGTGGCCGACTACCTTGGGTTCCTCACTCGGTAGGTTGTCAACCCTCGGTGCGTTTCCATTGCTGCGAGTTGGTCGTCGATTTACATACTGGTGTCTTCTTTTGTTGGAGTGTGGGTAGGGTTCATTAGTATGAGATTCTTAGGGCGGTTTGGCTGTTAGTATACCACGGGCCTGCGAGACGAGACAGTATATAGGTAGTCTAGCAGTGTTGGTAGCTGTGTGGAAAGATAATTCCTCGATTTGCATTTCTCCTTCTCTCTGTTTGCAGAAGCAGCAGCGAATCTGGATGAGAGTGAATTTGGGTGCGTGCCTGGGAGACCCGTTGAATGATTGGCCCATTTAGTTGCTCGGTAGATCATTGTTCCGTAGTCCCGTCGGCTGCCCGATGACGCCCCACAACCCCACAAAACCCGGCCCTCGACTGCAAGGCTGAACGACCAGGATCCGAGAGAGCTGATCGAACCCCAGCAGCTGTGGACCCCCCAGCATCCCGCGCCGATTTTGGGCCTGACCGCATTGAAACCAGCAGCAGTTTTGGACAGTTTCCCCTTTCCCCTTGTTTATTGAAAATGTGACTGGGGCCCGGCCATGGATGCGGACTGGGACGAGGTACGTTGCAATCTCCTACATGTCGAGGAGCAGAGAAGACGGGGCAATGCAGTCGAGAAAGAGCCAAAGCGCGCGATGCGATTGCAAGGACCAGTGGGTGCGCGTGGGTGCGCAGGTGCACGACCCCGCGATGGTGTACTTGGGGGACTGGGAGCTCAGACTCCGAGTGCCCTCCGACTCCTGCTCGCCCTCTACCGGCCGAAACCACGCTCCGGAACTTGAACGGCGTACAGCTTAGCTAACCGTGCAATGCCCCCGAGCAGGTCACCCGCATCGCCTTCCCGGCGCCCGGCTCCAATGACTACCCCCGACCGGCGACTGCCCTCGCCTTTGACACGATCGCCGAGCTGCTATGGGCGGGCAACGACCGGGTATGTCTGGCGCATCCTCGAGAAGTCTCCTACGATAAACCTTGCGATCATGTTCTGACCATCCCAGGGCCGCGTGGTCTCGTTCTACGGCCGCGACCTACAACGGTACACGGCCTTCAAGATACACCCCCCATCCGACGGGCCAGTGCGCCAATTCCTCTTTCATGACAAGGGCGTCATTGCCCTCGGCACCCGGAGCGTGCACATGGCGATGCGCAGGGGGCCGGCATTGTGGAATATCCGGTACACCCACAACCGATAACGGCGGAGGCACGTCCCAGGCGCTGACCCGGGCTGTAGGCACGAGGACATGAAAGACCTGCAATGCATGAGTTTTACCTCCAAGGGCGCCTCCGAGATTATCGTCGCGGGCTTTCAAGACACCATGTTCGTCATCGATGTTGTCAAGGGGGAGATCGTCAAGCAGGTAGAGTCCGCCCCTGTGCTACCCCTTTGTCCCGTTTGGCCCGCAGCTCACACCAGAGCAAAGGTCGCTACAGAACATCACTACACCATCATGAAGAAAAGCAAGTATATCTGCGCCGCCACCCGCACCGGCTGCGTCGACCTCCTCGACCCCATCACGTTCAAGATCGTGCGGAGCTGGCAAGCCCACGCCTCCTACATCAACGACATGGACGCCCAAAACGACTTCATTGTTACCTGCGGAGGCTCTCTCAAGCAGCAGGCCGCTCAGACCTACATGCTGGATCCATACGTCAACGTCTTCGATCTAAAGAACATGGCCTCGATGAAGCCCATGCCATTTCCGCCCCTGGCAGCCCACGTCAGGCTGCACCCGAGAATGCTCACCACCAGCATCGTGACCTCCCAGCACGGCCAGATGCACGTGGTCGACATTATGAATCCCAACACGAGCAATGTGCGGTACGCGAATGTCATGTCGTTTATCAACCTCTTCGAGATGGCACCCTCAGGGGAAGGTCTTGCCATGGCCGACACCGAGTGCAACATCCACCTCTGGGGATCCCCCTCCAAGATCCACTTCACCGACATGGCTCTCCCAATCGAGATGCCAAAGGCAGAAGAGCCCGCCCCGATGCTCGACTGGTCTCCAGATACGTAGGCTAGACCCCTGATTGTCCTTGTCTTTCCCCTGCTGACCCCTGGATAGACCCCTGAGTTCGATAGGCATGCCCTACTACCGCGAACAACTCTTCTCGGCCTGGCCTTCCGACATCATCTCCGATGTGGGCGCCCCGCCGGTGCAGCTAGACCCTCCATTTCTGGCAACTCTTAAGCAGACCGAGTGGGGTCTGTACGGCAGGAACACACGCGGCCTGCGGCGCAACCAAGTCGAGGACACGCGAGCATGCATGAAACCATCCATGCAGCCGCCCAAGTTCTTGAGCGAGAAGGCGCGCGAATCGGCCATGTCGTATAGTGGCACTACCTCCGACCCCAAGACAGAGCAGGCACCCGATTCGTCGTCGCCGACTGAGCTCGAGAGTCTGAAGCCCGAGGCGCCGCCCATGTATCGGAACCTGGAAATCAAATACAGCAAATTTGGGGTGGACGACTTTGACTTTGGGTAGGCCAACCGAGTCCTTTTCTGAATGATGAAAGCTAACACCCCCCCGAAGGTACTACAACAAGACCCGGTACGCGGGCCTAGAGAACCACATTCCGAACTCGTACGCGAATTCGCTTCTGCAGCTTATGCACTATACCCCTCTTTTGCGGAATATGGCCCTTCAGCATGCCGCGACCGCCTGTGTGACGGACCTGTGTTTGCTGTGCGAGTTGGGCTTCGTCTTCGACATGTTGCAAAAGGCCGAGGGCTCCACGTGTCAGGCAACAAACATGTTCAAGGCATTGGGCGCCACACCTCAAGGTTCGTCTGTCCAACTCTTCCAAGGAGGGCTAGGGTTGCTAACGTTGCGAAGCTGCGCCGCTGGGACTGCTTGAGGAGGAGACCCATGTGCCATCACTATCAACAATGTCTCAGGGGCTGAGCAGATTCCTGTTTGACAGGATTAACCACGACTACCGGAGCATAACCCCGATCTCAACTACGCTCGAGCAAACCCTCTTTAAACTCCCGCAGCCCCCAACCCCAGACGACTTGGTGTCAAGAGTCCTTGCCACATCAGCCGTGGTTACCATCAAATGCATGAACTGCCGGAGCGAAACTACGCGCCCCGGCACCGCACAAGTCAACGACTTGATGTACCCACCCCCGAAGGCTTCCGCTAGAGGCGGCAGAACCCACAAGACGACGTTTTCCCAGGTCCTTAAAATGGGAGTTGAGAGGGAGACTGTGTCCAAGGGGTGGTGCAGTCGATGCCAGCGATACCAGAACCTGCAGATGCGCAAGACGATCCACAGCGTGCCGGCGGTGCTTGCCGTCAACACGGCAGTCTCTTCACAGGAGCATCGGCGGCTTTGGTCGTCGCCGGGCTGGCTGCCGGAGGAGATTGGCGTCATCGTCGACCAGGGGCAGTTCTTCTGCTTTGAGGGCGAGGACCTCAAGCTCCATCTCCAACGCGGGATCCACAACATTACGGTTTACTCGTTGATTGGCATGGTGGTCAACATTGAGAGTAGCTCACCACAAAAGACCCACCTCGTGAGCATGATCAATGGTGAGTTTGGATTGTTTCATGGCTTGGGAGTTGATGTACTGACAGTTTGCAGTCGCGCATGCCGATGCAGCACCTTCAGGGGAAAGCAAATGGCACCTGTTCAACGACTTTTCGGTGCGGCCCATCTCGACCGCAGAAGCGTTGACGTTCAACGCGGCGTGGAAGATGCCTGCTGTTTTGCTGTTCCAAGTCAAGACGGCGAACAACAAGACCAACATGGACTGGAAAACCAAGCTGGACACGTCGATCCTGTATAAGGATCTGACTCCGCACTCGGACGCAAAAACGTACCGGGTGCTTGAACAGGAGGCGGAGCGGCCGGGTCCAGACACCATCGTGGGGCTGGACACGGAATTCGTGTCGCTGAAACAGCCCGAGATCCAAATGAACTCGGATGGCGAGAGGGAAACCATCCGGCCCATGTCGCACGCCCTGGCCAGAGTGTCAGTGGTGCGAGGCCAGGGTGAGCATGAGGGAGATGCCTTCATCGACGACTACATCGCCATCCGGGAACCTGTCGTGGACTACCTGACGCTGTACTCGGGTATCACAGCCAACGACCTCGACCCGCGTACCACCAAGCACAACCTGGTGTCTCTCAAGATCGCCTACAAGAAACTCTGGGTGCTCCTCAACCTCGGCTGCAAGTTCCTCGGCCACGGCCTCCGGCAAGACTTCCGCGTCATCAACATCCAGGTGCCCCGGGCGCAGGTGATCGACACGATCCAGGTCTTCTACCTGAAATCCCGCCTGCGCAAGCTGTCGCTCGCCTTCCTGGCCTGGTACCTGCTCAAGGAGGACATCCAGCTCGAGACGCACGACTCGATCGAGGACGCGCGGACGGCGCTCAAGCTGTACCGCAAGTACCTCGAGTTTGACGACGCGGGGATCCTCGAGGCCATGCTCGAGGACATCTACAAGGCCGGGCGGGCCACCAACTTCAAGCCGCCGCGCAAGGAGGACCAGGTCATCCAGCGGACGGACACGCCGCCCGTCACGGCGATTGAGGGGAATGGTGCTGCTGGTGCGGACCCGTGCACGCCTGCTCGTAAGGCAGTTGGGCTGGGGGTGGGTTCGGGCGGCACGCCGTTTGGGGTCGTGAATGTGTTTACGCCGGGGAAGGGGTCGCCTTTGCCGAAGTAGGTCTCGGAGGCAACGGCTTGGGAAGGATGATGGTCGGTGGTGGGCGGCATGGGGAGGAATGGGCTGAGAGGTAAATAAGGGGGTGATTGTATGTTGAACGAGAGGGGACAGCAGAGCGATTTCTTAGCGAGTGGAAAACCTTGATGAATGACACGGAACATAGAACCAGACTGCCAGACTGAGTGATCCTTGAAAAGTACCAGGTACGCCTGCCCCGTTTTCGTGGCAGGTTGCACCACGTCACCTCCCCATTCTTACCCCCCCCATGTAGAACCGGGCTACTTGACTGAATGACAACTTTGAAGCACACCTGCCCCTTTTCCGTCCAGCTCTTTACCGCGTTCCCCAGTCGTGGCGTCACAAGCAGCCAACGGAAGCCAACTGTGATTCGTCAATGCAACACAACAGAGTTTCGGACCCGTGGTAAAGGATCCCTAGCGAATTTGCCCCGAACTGCGCTTGAGGAGGCAACGTGGACGCTTGGGTCACGGTTTCCGGTGGGCAGAGCGTCGGTGAGCAGCAGGACGCAAGGCACGCATCACAGCCTTTTGGATTCGGTGGTTTGAAGCCGAGTTACACCGCACACCGGCATTCGATCTATCACGCCTCAAGTCCAAACCTTCTCATTACCGATACATCCCGCACAGATACACTTTTCTAATCTGTTGCCTGGTCGTCTTGGCGCCTGACAAGGCAAGAAGACTAGGGCGGCGTGTCAAAACGAGATGGCCGCACTCCTCCTGGGTTTTGTAACGGACATCACAGCGGGGAACAACACCGCCGTCGCCACGATTGCTATCCTGCTCACAAGCTACGTGCTGCTCTACCGATGGCAGCTTGTCAAGGCGGACCCGGACGAGCCGCCCATCATCCCCTCGGCGGTGCCCTTTGTCGGACATCTGCTGGGAATGGCGTTGCAGGGCGGGCGATATGTGAAGAACCTGGGGTGAGTGAGATGGTTGCCCTTGAGATGAGAATGAGAGACTGACTCCGAAATACAGCCTACGCCACCCCGACAAGCCCATCTTCACCCTGCCCGTGCCGCGCTCGCGCATGTACGTCGTCACGGACCCGTCCCTGGCGGCGGCTGTGCAGCGCGCGTCCAAAACGCTGTCGTTTACGCCGCTGGTGCCGGATATCACGCAGCGGGTGCTTGGGCTGGACGGGGATACGGTTGCCATTGTTCGGCAGCATATTGACCCTGAGCCGGGGGAGGCAAGGGGGTTCCTGGCGGATATTCATGATTTGGTATACTCGTATTTCGGGCCGGGAGAGGCATTGAGTGAGTTGAGTCTTGGGGCGGTGAGGGAGTTGGCGAGGGAGGTTGAGGGCTATGTCGGGAGGCTGCAAAGGGAGAAAGGGGGTGAAGAGACGGTCGATCTTCTCCAATGGATCCGCCACTTTGTCGCGATGGCTACAGCTAACCTGCTCTATGGCGAGGAGAACCCGCTTGCTCTACACCCGGAGCTGGAGTCCGCCTTTTGGGACTTTGACCACGGCCTGGGTTCGCTGCTGATGGGCGTCTTCCCTTCCATCACTGCCGGCAAAGCCTACCGAGGACGAGAAGCGCTAGCCGCCGCTCTCGAGGAGTACCTCCTCCACAACCGGCACCTCCCTGGTGACGGACGCAAAGGCGCCTCCCTAATTGTCCAGAAACGGGTGGCCATCGCCCTTCAGCACGGCTGGACTCTCCGTGCGACAGCCCGCTCCGAGCTCTCGTTCCTCTTTGCTGGCATCGTCAACACGGCAACAACCACCTTCTGGATGGTCCTGTACCTATTCGCATCAGCATCATCCGGCGACACCGACAACCTCCTCTCGACCATCCGGTCCGAGCTCTCCTCCTCCCTCACCTTTGACACCCCAACCGGCACCCCAACCCTCTCCATGGACAAGCTCAGAACCTCCTCCCCTGCACTGCAATCCCTCTTCCGCGAGTGCCTGCGCCAGAACTCGGACACGTACTCCACGCGCCTGGTCAAGTCAGCCACGACCCTCCCCGGCCCGGCAGGGCCGTACCACCTCGCCGCCAGCTCGGTCGTCCAAATCTCGGGCGGGACGATGCACGCGGACCCGCGCATCTGGGGAGCAGACGTGGGGGCGTTCAAGCCCTCTCGCTTTCTCCCCCAAAACCAGCAGCAGCAGCCCAAGGTTGTTGTTGATCATGACAAGGACGTAGCATCCCCCTCGGCGACGAGAAAGGGGGTTGGCAAGATGACGACCACCACCACCACCCCCAACCAAGAAAGAGGACCAGAAACAGGAACAGGAACAGGAACAAGAACATCACTAACCCCCCACCCCGCCTCCTTCCGCGCCTTCGGCGGCGGCAAAACCCACTGCCCCGGCCGGCACTTCGCGTCAACCACCATCCAGGCCTTTGTCGCGCTGCTCGTCACACACTTTGACATCACCGGGCAGAGACACGACAACACTGGACCACAAGACGACAACAATAGCGGCGGCGGTGGTAGGACAAGGACAAGGACAAGGAAAATACCGGTCCCAGAAAAAGAGGACGGGGTGCTACCGGTACATGTCCTCGAGCCGAAGGGGGAGGTGAGGGTTACGGTTAGGCTGCGGAATAGGGGGGGTGCGAGGGGTGTTGCGGTTGTCAACTAACAGTATCATTTAACGCTTTGTTTGGTGGGTTGATTCTCTGGGTGTTTACTGTTGGGGCGAGGAGTCAGTTCCGTTCTTAGGTGTGTAACGTGCTGGCCCTTAGGGACTAATCAATTACTTACCCGTAACAGCATTGGAGGCTGGGTGAGCACTGCCGTAGGGGTAGGAAGATACATATAAGAGGAGATATCCACAAACAGAGCAAGATATATTCTGATGAAGCATCACATCACACACTCGGGGACCAATATTGACAACCTTGCGATTGTAATCTACCTAACAACGGCTGCTACGCTGCAGCCAGCAACCTGACCGACCGAACAAACAATAAATATCCCATGCAAAGCCCATCCCTCCCATCACCATCAGACCATTCGGCCACGTCAAGCTCCCTTCCCTTGGTCATGCAAATTACTTCCCCCCCTCCTCTCCCACCAAGTCCAATCTCCATTCGCCTCCCCCTCAACGAATATTCTCCAGCGCCTGCGTCCGCATATACTTGCCCCTCACATCCCCCGGCAACAGCCCGAACAGCCTCGGATCCCCGCCCCGGCAGCGGATCAACTCCTCCGCCATATCCGCAATCGCCGCCTCTTGCCGGATATCCCCATGCGTCTCCCCGCGCAGCGCCACCAGCCCGTCAAACAGCTGGTGATCAAACTGGTCCAGCGCCTGCTGCCTCCCTTGCATCCGCGCCATCGGATAGAGCAGGTACACGGCGGCGGCGCGGTCCCAGCCCTGCAGTTTCCCCTTGACCTTGAACAGCAGCTGCGCGAAGCGGAACAGCTGCTTGAAATCGCGCTCGATGACGAGATCCGGCCCGACGCGGTGGACAAACGCCTGGTTGGCCTCGGCGTAGTTTTGCGCCCAGACGAGGGCGAGGAACTCCTGCTGCGAGTCGCCGCGCGTGCGGAAGTCGAGAGCCTTGGCCTCCCAGATCCACGCCTCGGGCACGCCAAACTTGCGGAGAGATGAGAAGGCGCTGGTGGGGTTGCGCGGGGAGCCGATGCGGTGGGCGTGGCGCCCGAGGTGGTCGCGCACGGCGGCCTCGCGGGACGATGTGTCGGAGAGCTGAAGAAGGACAAAGGTGGCGGGGACCCAGTCGGATTGCACCGTCAGCGCAGAGGCGAAAGACAGGCAGGCCATGTCGAGCTTCTCGGCCGCGTCCTGCCCGAAGGACACCTTGCCAGTAGCGTAGATGGCCTTCGTCAGCAGCCAGCCCAGGCGGGTGTCCGACCAGTCAAACTCCTGGTTGGCGAACGCCTTGAGGAGCGACCAAAGCGCGCTGTCGGGCTCCGGCTCCTTGTCCTGCTCGATATCGGCCTGGAAGGAACGGACCGCCTCCGCAACATTCGGCGTGGTCCCGGTGGTGTAGAAGAGACGGAGACCAAACGCCCGCATCCAATCCAACCCGAAACGCTGGGAGATGGTAAATGAGTCAACGCGGTTCTCGATAGGAACATTCTTGACGCCCGAGCAGACACAGGCGTTGCCGGCGAGGAGCTCGTAGATGGCCCGGATAGGCTTGGAGAACTCGGCCAGGACATTAGACTCCCGCCAGTCCTTCAGCTGAGCCTTCATGTCCTTGTTCTGCATGCCGATGCCGGAGACGAGGGTGGCTAGCCGGAAGTTGCCCGCAGCAAGTAGGTGGCCACAAGCATCTGCCACGCGGTTCCCGGCCAGGCAGATGATGGCCTTCTCCTCGAGCCCCGGCTCCTGGGCAAGTGCGCGGTCGGTGGTTTCGGACACCAACTGCCTCCAAAAAACAGGCAGGCTGTATCCGTTGTCGTCGAAAAGGAGGGAGGCTAACTCCCAGGAAGAGTCCCCCCGGGCAAGCTCCCGGAATTCAGGGCCAGCGCCGGGCTGCCCCTCCTTCCCAGAGATGCTGCCAATGTACTGTTGAAGCCGAGCGAGCGTTTCGGGTGAGCCCGCTGACTCCTCGGCAGCAGGCAGACTCCCGTCGACCGGTTGCAGGCTGGGTTCGCCGTGGTGCGTCGTGACGAGAAGCTCGTTTGGGCCCCAGTTGGTCCGCGGAACCGACGGGCCCTCTTCCTGGTCAACCTTGGGACGTTGCTGGTAAGGCCACTAAAGCAGAGAACAATCTTAGTCTGTATTCACAATAGATAGGTACAAGAGACAACGCTAAAAACGCCAAGCAAGGATGAAGCTGAGGGCTAGGAGGCGAGCGGGATACCAACCTTCACGAAGCCCTTTGCTGGCGACGCCTGCACCGACTGAGTCGGGCCCTTTGCCGGCTCAAAAAGCGACCTCATCAAATCGATACTGTTTGCAAAACCTGCTCCATCGGGCACCGGCGCATTCTTCTGAGGGGCAGGACTGCCCCGATCCTTCATATCCCAGACCGCCCCCGACTCGTTGAGCGCGCGCAACGTCGCCCGATCCACCGTCCTCGGCGCCCGCACGCTCGCCTGCAAAATCTGCGTCCAATCATCACCACCAGCCACTTCAATCCTCGTAGGCGCCGTCGACTTTTTGAAGGCCCGCATGCGCGCCCTCATGATTCCAGCAGGGACCTGCGTCTCGTTGTCGGCATAACGCGAGAGGAAGGGATCGTCCTGGTCGTCGACGGATCCCTGCTGAGACGCCTGTTCATAGGCTTCGAGCTGGAATTCATCGGGTCCGTCAGCCATGCTTTCATCTTCGGGCCATTCCCGCGACGGCAAGGGGGCATCGGCCTCCTGGGGTTCAGGAGACAGCGTACCCTGACGTTGAGCGGTATCAGCAACCTCCTCATTGTCCGACAGCGCGGCATCGTCGAAAGCGCCAGGGACAGCACGCCGGCTGCGCTTGAATTCGAAGGTGTCGTCGGGATCGGAAGGGGAAGTCGAGTCCTTAACAACTGATGGGCTCAAGATGGGGCGGCGCGCCGGGATAGATTCGGCCTCGGTCTCATCGTCGTCATCGTCATCGTCACCTAGACCGTAGGTTGTGAAATGCTCAACCGAGAACGTCCAAACGCCGGTTTCCTTGTCGTAGCTATCGAAGGTGGTGTCGGGAATGGCCGTCTTGAGCCTCTCGATGTGACGCTCGAGACGACGGCCTGTGGTCGCGAGACCGCCACGAGGGTACGAGTGCTCGAGTGAGATGACTGCAGGCACGTTCAGCCCCTTGCCGACAGGAGGCTTCTTGGCCGCAACGGGATAGACGGTGGCAGAGCGGGGAGCCAAGATGACGATGCCGTCAAACAGCTCGTCGAGATTAATGTTGCTGAGGTCGACAGGGATCTTGAAGGTGACGCTGCCGACGTTCTCGCGGCCGACGGTGAAGTCCGAGACCCGCTGGCGCTGCATCCTGTTCATGGCACGGATGTCCTCAATGCTCGGTGACATCCAGTAGGCGCCAGGCTCGATTGTGGAACCGGGTTTCTTCTCGGTCCGCACGGCAGCGGGCGACTCCTCTTCGTGGACAATGGCGAGCTCGTTGCCCTTGACCTGCTCCACCTCCGGAGCAGCAGTGGTAGGAGACGACTTGGCGCCATTCACGCCGTTGGTGCTGGGACGACTGCTCGGCTTGAGGTAGCCCAAGTCGTCAGTGTTGCTGGAGCCATTCTCCAGAGCGGCCGGGCGGTTATCCGGGCTCGTCTCAACTGTGCTGGTGTCGAAGCTGACGCGCTTAGCCACCACTTTCCGCAAACTGGTGTCTTCCAGGACCTGCTTTTCCTTCTGAGGCGAGGTGAACAGGTCGCTACGCATTTCCTTGTTGATGACCAGCTTCTTGTGGTTGCCGGCGCTGCCAAGAAGACGCATGCTGGAGTTGGCAGAGAAGGCGCCGGGCTGGAGAATGCTGTCCTCCACATTGAAGCTGCGGCGCAGGTTGCTGGCCGAGATGCTCTTGCTCAGACCGCGGTTGATGCTGCCGGCCAGGAGGCTCTGCGAGAAGCCACCAGGGGTGCTGGACACGCTCGACGGGCTGGCAGGAGAACCATAGGCGCTGTATGAGAACCCGTACCCCCTCTTCTGGGGGGTGACGAAGCGCGAGGCATTCGCAGGGCTGAGCTTGTACATGGGCAAGATGGATCGGCTCTTAACCTTGGACTTGCCAGATAGAGGAGTCGCAAGAGGGCCGGGGTTCTGAATCTTGTCATCTGGCAAGCCTGAAAACAGCGTCGCGGCGCCGTAGGCAGAAATGTCGTGGATGCTCGCGTTGAAAGCCTGTTGAGGCATCTGCTGGCCCTGCGAGGCACCGAGGAGAGAGTTGCCCAACATGCCCTGTTGAGGCTGCTGCTGATTGGTACTGGCGCCAAACAGGCCACCACCCTGCTGCTGGGCAGGTTGGTTACCAAAAAGGCTGCCTCCTGCGGGTGCCGCACCGCCAAATAGCGAAGGCTTAGCTTGTGCATTCTGACCTAATCCGCCGAAGAGGCCACCCTGTGCAGGCTGCTGGGTCTGGGTGTTACCTCCGAGGTTGCCGAAGAGACCGCCGCCAGTATTGCCTGCCTGGGCAGGTGCGCTACCGCCAAACAGAGAGCCGCCGGTGCCTGCGGGCTTGTTGCCAAACAGGCCGCCCGCTGCAGGTTGTGCAGTGGTGGCCCCGCCAAACCCGGTCGTCGCCCCAGTGTTGGCACCCCCGAAGAGGCCACCGCCGGCCCCTGTGTTCGTTGTCGAAGCGCCGAAGAGACCACCGGGCTTCTGCTGCTGCTGCTGCTGATTGCCGAACAAGCCACCTCCTGGGTTTTGAGCCTGCCCTCCGAAGCCGGTACCACCGAATCCTGTGCCGGTGGCCGCCGGCTGCTGCTGTTGCTGACCTCCGAAGAGACCACCGCCAGTGTTGGTTTGGGAGGTATTTCCAAACAAGCCGCCGGTGCCCGTGTTGGCGGCGGGAGGGTTTGCGCCAAAGCCGGACGTTGTGGTGGCTCCACCGAAGGCGCCAGTGCCGGTGCCGGCGCCGGTGTTGCCGAAGCTGAACCCGGTAGGCTTGGGTGCCGCCGCGTTTCCGCCTCCGAACAAACCACCTCCCGCATTGGCCGTATTCGCGCCGAAACCCGTGGTTGTGGTGTTGCCACCGCCGAACGCGCCGGTACCGCCGCCGCCGAAGAGGCCACCGGTCTGGGCAGGTTGAGTGGTAGGGGTGCTTCCGAACATTCCGCCAGTCGCGGGCTTGGCGCCGAAAAGACCTCCGCCAGCGCCGAATCCGGGAGTGGTGGTGTTGGCCGCGCCAAAGCCGGTTGCCGCCGGCTGGGTGCCCCCAAACATGCCTGTCCCAGTGTTGGCGCCGAACCCAGTGCCGGTCGTGTTGGCACCAAAGCCAGTCGTTCCACCCCCAAAGTTGGAGGCCCCAAACGCCCCAGTACCGCCGGTATTGCCGGTCTTTCTTCCTTGGTTGTAATCTGCCAATCTCAGTTCGTCGGCCGACCACTTCTTGTAAGCATCCATGAACAAGATGTTTTGGAACGAGTTGCTCTGAGACGGGTTGTTGGGTTCTTTCTCCACGGTAGGAGAGAAGGCGACGACAGCGGTGCCGGGCGGATCGCCGATGTTGGTTCCGATGCCGGGGTTGACGGCGGCGCCGAAGCCTGTGGTGCCGGCCCCTCCGCCGCCTCCGAAAAGGCCGCCGCCGGTGGTGCCGGTGCCAGCGCCGAAAGCCGGCGTCCCCGCGCCAAAGCCAGTCGTCGCAGGCTTAGCACCACCGAAGAGCGATGTGCCGCCGCCGAAGGGTGTGCTGCTAGTGGTATTCGCACCGCCAAAACCGGAGCCGAATCCCGTGCCGCCGGCTGTTGCAGTTGTGGTTCCGCCGCCAAACATTCCCGTCCCCGCACTGGTGGTGGCCGGTGTGCCAAAGGCTGGTTTGCTGCCGAACCCGCTAGAACCGCCAAACGCGCCCGTGGTGTTTGAGCCAAAGGCGCCGCCGCCGCTGCCGCCAAACATACTGGTGCCGGTGGTGCCTGTGTTGGCTCCCGCACCGAAGGCGGGGGTTGCGGACGAGCCAAAGCCTGCAGACGTTAGTCCGGTGTCGCCGCGAAAATCGCTTCAAAGCAAGGATGCCATGGTCTCGGAGGGCGAAAGGGGAGGTAAGGAAATCGAGCGTTGACATACCTGTGTTTGTCGTTGTGTTGGTGTTGCCAAACCCACCAAAGGTGGAAGACTGGTTGTTTTGGCCGAAGCCAGAGCCGCCGCCAAAGCCAAACGACATGGTTGGCGATGTCGACGGTGATGGTTGTTTGGTGGCGATGCGCGGAAGTCGGGTTGGAAAAAAAGCGCGAGGCACTCCCGCCTGGCGCGTAGAAAACCGAGTCGCAGTCGGGTCCTTGGCGGAATTGGAAAGGAAGAGAGAAAATGCAATCAAAACTCGGGAATGCCTGCCGGTTGCGCAACAGGTGCCTGCGCTGGACAGCACCGCGTTCTTTCCCCTTCAAAAAAGATGGAGGGCGCGATGAAGGCGAAGTTGGCAGCTCGCGAAAGTTGACTGGCGACCCGGCCCCTTCTGAGCTTGCCCAACCCAGGCGGTCCAAGCTTCTCGGCCAATGAGACCACGCGCCGCCTTTCGAGTCGTGCGTGACCGGGAAAAAAGCAGTGGCCGGGGGAAGAGCTTCAAAGCACGGACCAGGCGAACTTGTTCGGGTCTTTGCAGCTTCCAATTCTCAGCACCAGGAGGACAATGAAGTGATGGGGAAATGTACTCCCAACTGCTGTGCTAGAGAGTCCTCTATTTAACGCTTAAGAAATCCACTGCCCACCGGACACGATGACATATGATCGGTATCTCGACGAGATCACGTGGCACCGCGGTTGCTGCCTGAGGTTTGATTGGGCGCTCTCATTGGTGGCTCGCGCCCGCTGACCAATTTGGCAGTCTGCCTTGCGACGCAGGCACAAATCAGAGCCAGTCCAGAGCGAAAAGCGCTGCGAGATCAAACTTGCACACAGAGGCTGAGAAGATGGGAGTGACAAAGGGGAGTCGAGGCGAGTAAAAGAGAAGGTGATTGGCCCTGGTCAGGTGTTAGTCACCTGCTTTGGGTCCGTTGCCTGGAGCGTTGACGCACCACCCCTGTCGCGCCTTCCAAGCCAGCAAGCAGTATAAATCCCCCAGGCCCTTTGCTGGGCTGTCCCTCGCAGCTTCTCTTTCTGGGTGTGCCACGCTGTGCGACCACCTCCCGGCTTCAAGGGTACACTAGCAGTCAGGTCGGCATCCCACGGTTCAAGACGGCTTTCAGCTGTCGGCTGCCCACACCTGTTCGAAGAATCCGGGCAGCCTGCGACAGCGAGTTCGTTATCCGCCGCTCTGTCTCCAACCACCAAAACTATGTGTCAAAAAGCGATCAAAAGGCATCGAGTTTCGCCAAGTTGGCCGGAATGGCCGCAAGCATTCCTGCGCCTGAGAAAAAGAGGTGTTGGCCCAGCAGCTATGAAAACAAGCTGCTGTTCGAAGTCAGCTCGGCCTAAACCTACCTTTGGCACCAGGAGACAAGCACTTCCATGGCACACACATGCTTCATGAAGTCCCAAGGATACCACGAACGTCCTGCCAAACACAGCACAGTTCAGGACCACAAATCCCAGAATAAACCGCTCTTTTCATTTTCCATGGCATCCACGGGTCTCCTCCTGACCGACACACCCAACCCCTCAAAGACCACAAAGTAACAATTCAGAAAGTAGCTTAGGTAGTAGGTAGGTTGTAAAGTGTAAAAGCAAAAAGAAGCTTCTTAGGTCCAATCCGCCAACACCAAAAAGGGGGGTCAAAGAAAAAACAATCCAGCCCGCCCGCCTTTAGCAGGCTGCGCTGCCCGCTCACCCACACATGTGCCCGCCACCACCTATCCACCGAGTTCCACCGCTACCCAGTCTCCCCTCTCCTCCTCCACACTACCTACGGTAGGTAGGTATCCCCCTCCCCTCCACACTCGGCACCCCCCCTCCCGTCACTCAGACAACCCCCCCTCCTAAAACTGAATCAAATCCCCCTGCCCCTGCTGTCCCTGCTGCTGCCCTCCCCTCGCCGCAAACGGGTTATTCGTCGCCCCACCGCCACCCATCCCCATCCCCATCCCCATCATGGCCGGGCCCGTAGCAGCCGGCATCTGCTGCTGCTGCTGCTGCTGGGGGTACGAAACAGCGGGCATGCCCGTAAACTGCTGCCTGAGGAAGGGGTTGTTCCCCGTCGCGTCGGCATTGATGCGCGCCAGGCCGGCGCCCGCGCTGTTGACAAACACGCCCGGGGCCGTGTGCTGCGCGGGGATGCGCAGGTTGCCCGTGTTGCCGAACGTGTCCTGCCCTTCGCCCGTGGCGAGGAGCGCGTTGAGCCGCGCCTCGTGCTCGCTGACTTCTCTTTGTGGTTGCTGCTGCGGTTGCGATAGTTGCTGCGGCTGGAATTGGGGCTGCGGTTGTTGCTGCATGGTGCTGAAGGGGGAGGAGGACTGCTGCTGCTGCTGGGGCTGGAAGGTGGAGAGTGTCTTTTGCTCGGGGAGGCTGCCGAGGGACGAGGTCATTGACTGGGTGTTGTACCCGGGTGACGGGCGCTGAGCGAAGGGGTTGTTGGAGCCAGTTGGCATGGGCTTGAGCGATTGAGGGCTGCTGTTGCCGGCCCAGGGGTTGTTGCTGCCGGGTTGCAGGCCAGGGTCTTGAGGCTGTGGCTGGAGGAATTGTTGCTGCTGCGGCTGCTGTTGCTGTTGTTGCTGCTGCTGCTGCATGTAGGGGTTGTATCCTGTAGGCTGCGGCTGGAAGCTCTGCTGCGGCATCTGCGGCTGCTGTTGCTGCTGCTGACCAAACGGATCAAAAGCTGTCTGCTGCTGGCCGAAGCCGTTGCTGTAGCCGTTCGGGTACCCAGTCGCCTGCGTCTGGAACCCCGTGTATGCATTGTTCACGTAACCTGTGGGCTGGCCCTGCATTTGGCCCTGCTCGATCGGGTTGGCGAAGAAATCGACCGCGCTCCCTTGCTGGTAGCCCTGGTTGAAGCCGGTGAACTGCGGTTGGCTTGTCTGCGCAGGCTCGGTGTCAAACAGAGAAGTCGCGTTGCTCTCTTCCAGCTCCCGCCGGCGCCTCTCTTCCTCCTCTTTGCTGAGCTTGATGGCCTTTGCGAGGTCGTCGTCGTCGTCGTCGGCAACCCGGCTCTCCCGCTTTCTCCTGTCTTCCTCCTCCTGGTGCTTGCTGGCTTCAATCGCCAACCGGTACTCGGCATCCTCTTCCTCGGTAAACGGGCGGTTCCGCGGTCGCTGGGGCTCCGGACGGCTGCCCTGACCCTGGTTGTATTGAGGGGCGTATTCCTCCAGGCCATTGACACGGGACTTCCACGTCTTTCTGTCGCTCCGCTCTGCCCGCAATCTCTCCTCGTCCAGGATCAGCGAGGTCAGCTCCTTGGCCGCAACACGAACTGGCGTAGACAACGTTAGCTCTCCAGCTCCAGCTCCTTCGACAACGGTAGCACACACTGTTCTGGCCGACATCTCTGCCGTCTTCGTCAATGTACTGGAACTCGCGCAGCGTCTTGATGATGAATATGTTCTGCTTGGTCCAGGTGACGACCAGCTCCGACCCTTCGTGCAGGCAGTAGTCGGTAACCTTGAGCGCCTTGAGGACGTGGCGCCAGTTCTTGCCCTTGTCGTTGAGCCGCTTGTCGATCATATCCATGATTTCGTAAAACTCGGTCGACCTGGCCGTCGGGAAGCGTCAGCATCAGCATCCGTCGACGCTGCGATGGGGAGCGCCACCCCGCGCACAACACCACCCTCTCCTGCCTGTCGCACTTACGAGTTGAACGTCATCTGAGCGATCTCGCTCATCTGCGTCCCGGTCGGGCCCCATGGGTCATTGCTCGTCGCTGCATCCCGGCGCCGTCAGTAAAAAAAAGTAATCCTTCCCCAGACTGCGGGATCGAGCCGCGGCACGGCGCAGCCATGTGTGTCTGTGAGGGCGACCCACCTTCGCGCACTTTGATCTGGACGTTGGAGTAGCCCTTTGTGACATTTTTGACGCTCCGAATGACCTTCGACATGTTGGCGCCGGTGGAGGGGGCTGGTGAGCCGCCGTGGTGATTGCGATGTGTTGTGTGTTGCGTCTAAAAAGAGGGCAGACTGGTAATGTCGCAAGCCCGAGATGGAGGCGGGTGTGGTTGCGTGGTGTCGGCGGTCGGGGCGGCGTGCCGCTTCGAGCTTGGCAAAAACCGTGGACTTTCTGGAGAGGCCGCGCGCCACTGAAGGTCGGGTTCCGCAGTTGGGCGTGTGCAATGCGCCTTGTCAAAGAAGACCTCGCACAGGAAAAGCTGGTGCCGGTGTTGGGGACGCGAGAGGACAGCGTGTACGGCGACGTCGTCGGCGGTTCTTTTTGCCCCAGATGCGGCTTGGGAGATGCGATGCAGGTGCGAAGGGTCGGGACAGGCGCGGTGAAGAGGGGGAAGCTCGGCCGTCTCCGTCCCCAAGAACCAGACACAGCCCAGCCGCGCAATTCGCGTAATATTACGTGGACCGTACTCGGTTGTTGTGGATTTGCGGGTCAAGGCAATTTACGAGGACTTGCCGATTCCAGAACGGTACTCTGCCAAAGTAGCAGAACTCAAATTCAGAATGTGTTGGCCTTTTCGGAATGGCCGACCCTCTATCTGAAGCTCAACCTTGAACAGTGTTTGACAAACCGTGGCGCAGAAAAGCTGACGATACCGCCAAGCCCTTCCAGAAAAGTGGCCACCGCCAAGCTAAGCCTTTCTTGGGAAACAAGCCCAGAGCTGCAGGGGGCTCTGAGGGAACCACGCCTCGCAGCATAAAGGGAAGCTGCCAGCACCATGACGTAGATGCGTCGATTCGTAAATTTCAGGAGTAGGGAAATTCGCGTTTGAATGCGACGGTTCCATTGTTGTAAACTTGTAACCCCTTGCTGCACTCGGATACCTTACAAAGCAGCCACCCAACACCAACACCACCAACACCGGTTCCAGAACGCTCTGGGAACGCCTTCTAATCCTGGCAGAGCCCCCTTTTCTGAAATATACATGTACAAGTAATAGGTAACCCGACACTCAAGAACCGCCGTTTAGTGCATAAGTACCACGGGAAAGAAAGAGAAGGGCAAAAAAAAAAGAGAATCAATGGTTCCCCCCTAAAAGACAACGCCGTGGTATCCCGTTTCCCGATGGTCCCAACTCGAAACTCACGCGTCCACGTCCAACTCTCCCTCAGCATCCTGCATATCCACGTCCGCATTCTCCTTGCCCTCCCCCTCCCCCTCCCCCTCCCCCTTCCCCTTCCCTTTTCCCTTCCCCTTGCCTTTGCCTCTCTGCGCCTTCCCGCCGCCGCCCTCCTGCTGCACAGTAGGCGACTGCACCTGCACCGAATCCATGACATCGACGTCGGCGCCCTCCTTCTTGAGCGCCGCAAGCCGGGCGCGCTCCGCGAGCCACGCCGGCGGGAGGCCCGGCCCGCTGGCGGCGTTGCCGTAGTCGCTCTTCTTAGTGCCCTTCGGCCAGCGACCCGGCCCGCGCCCCGTGCCGCCCGGCTTCCGCTTGCTGTTGCTGTTTCTCGGCTTCGACGAGGTCGATCGGCGCGAGGCCGTCGGGCGTCTGGGTTTCGGTAGTCGGGGCGCGCTGCTGCTGCTGCCCGCTCGCAGGGCGGGTGGCCGGGAGACGAGGGAGCGGGTGCGGTCGGTTCGGCGGCCGTTGATGGGCGGCACCACTTCGAATCTTGTGGGCGGGACGCCGTGGTATTGGTCGATCCAGTTCTCCGCCGTGGCTTTGACTGGGTCGGCCTTGGGCTCGGTATCAGCCTCGGTCTGGACCTTTTGTTCTGCTGAGTCGTCGTCGGTAAGGGTGCCGTTTGGTTTGCAGTCGCCGTTGACGACATTGTCGGCGCCCGTTTCGGTTTGCTCAGCAGGGTCGTCGGGCTCGGTGGGCTCGGTCGACTCGAGGACTGCGGGTTCAAGTGCAATCTTTGTTTCCTCCGCGGGTGTGTCTGGCTGGCTCGGAGGATCAGTTCCGTTGACCAGCGGCTCTTCCGCCGCGACGGCCGGCTTCACCTCCTCATCCTCTTCCCGCGGGGCGATTGCGTTCAGAGCCGGGCCTAGCTCAAAGTTTGTCGCGTTGCTTCTGCCCATAACATACGGCGTCCACGTCAACGCCTTTGCGTTGAGCTGCACGTACTTCTTCGCCTCCCACTTGGCAACGTACTCCCGGCAGTACGCAAAGTCGATGCGGAAAGCGTAGAGCTGTGTGTGCGGGTCCCGAACCAAGCACCTCAGCCCTTCAAGAGCCGAGATGACGTCGTCTGGGGTCAGCCCCGTGTCGTCCGAGATCTGCTTGATGCTGAGGCCCGCCTTCCCAGATTTCTCCTCGGTGAAACGGTCCAGGAGGTAGCGGCACATTATCAACCGCCAATAATTCCGGTAAGAAACCAGACCCATGTCGGAGAGCGGCTTTTCTGGGGAGCCCGTCTTCTTCTCTACTCTGGTCAGGAGATAGGAGAAGTCGATCAAGAGGTTGCCGTACCCCTTCCGCTGGTGGATGGGGAGTGTGAGAATGCAGGAGACGTTGTTCTGGCTGCTGGCGCGCTTCTCCTTTGAGAAGTATCCAACAAAATGATAGCCCATGTCGTCGTACTCGCAGAGAACGTAGAAAAGGAATGGCTCAACATCGTAGTAGAGCGTTTTGGACCCTAGGAAGAGCTTCGCCAAAAGGCACAGATTCTGGCAGTAGACCGGGTTCTTGCGGCCGTCGACTTCGAAGACCGACACCGAGCCGTGCCTGTAGATCTCGTCTCCCGGGGGATGTTTTGCTGGGCATTTGAGTTTATGGCGCCAAGCCACATAGTCCGAGTTCATGTATTTGAGGCAGAATTCGCAGATGTAGAGCACGCGGTTTCTGCTGTACTCTTCCGGGTAAGGAGCCGCATACCAAGTGTCGATCTCCCATCCGCCAAACTCGATGCACTCGATCTGACTGGCTGGGCCTGATGCCTTTCTCGACTTTTTGGCGGGAGCTTCGACCTCGGCCTGCATCTTGAGCAGTCGCTGTCGCCACTCCTCTTCTGCTTTTTGTTTCGCCTCATCGAAGCGCCGACGGTCATCATTTGTCGGCAGCGTCTTGGAGGTATCGGCCTCCGCTTCTGTGAGGATCCCGCCGTACGGCTTGCCTTTTAGCTCGTCCGTCTCCTTGTCGTAAAACGAGTAAAATGGCTGCGAGTAGGCACTCGGTGTGAATGGCGTGGCGATTGCGGCCAGAGGCAACGGCGCTGCGCGGGTCGACTCGCTTCTCGACGTTCGCCTCCCTGACCTGTTTGAGCGTTTCTTCGGTCCCCTTGGCTTCTGGGACAGGATCTGGCGGAGCTCGGAAGGGTCTACTCGGAAGCTCACAAGAACGCTATTGCGCGTCCTCTTGACAATGGACGCCGGCTGGCTCGGAATCTTCAGCCGCAGAGACCTTGAGACTGGTCTGGACGAGTTCTCCTGGCCCGTTGCGGTATCATCGTTGCTTTGTTCGTCGCCCGTGTCCCTATGCCGCTTGCGCAGGGCCATGATGTTCTCGTCTGCTTCCAGTGAGGATGTCTTGCGTTTCCTAAGCACGCGGGATCCATCCATGGGGTCTTCGTCGAGAACCAGCTGGTTGAAGACAGAGTGGGAGTCGGGCTTGATGGCTCCTTTTTGCGGAGGAAGCAAATCCCGCGCGATTTTCGGGACGGTAGCGCGCCGGGTGGCCGGGGCAGCACTTCCATCGGTTACCCCGTTCATCTCGGCCTCTTCGTCCAACTCCTCAGCGAGATCTGATTCTGAATCGTCTGCACATCTGGGGCATCTCCAGGTGTCGGGGCCTGCCGAGGTCAGCAACAGCGGCGTGGGATTCTAGACGAGGAAAGCTTACCATCTTCACTCGCCAGAGCCTCGCTCTCTCGCGCGCATTGTTGGTGAGCTGCATTGTGTTAGTCCTTGAACAAGCAAACAAAGCACGGGGGTGACTGACCGTTATCCCCACACTTGGTACAGGCCAAGAATACCTCAAACTCCTCGGCCGGATCATGCTCCTCGTCCTGCTTACAGAAGATGCAATGACCAGCGGCGTTCTCAAACTCGTCATCGTCATTATCGGCAGCCTCCCATTCAGCCTCACCTTCTTCAGACTCGGCGTCACTGACACTCGCTAGGCTTGCCGAGTCGTCGCCGCTCTCGTCTTCGTCGTCTGTCTCGCCGGGTCTTATTTTGACCGCGCCGACGCCCTCGTCCTCGTCGTCGTCTTCGTCCTCGTGGCCGTTTGCCATGCTGACAGACCTCCGTTGTGGACGGTGGTTCCGGGTTACTAGCTCGTCATCGTCTTCGCCCTCAGCATCCTCGTCGAAGGCGTCGCCGTCGTCCTCTTCTTCCGACCCGCCACTGCCGCTGTGGTCATCGTCCTGTTCGCCGTGCCCGTCCTCGTCCTCGTCGTCGTATTCCTCTCTCTGCCCCTCCTCCTCATCCATGTCCTCGTCTCCCTCACCGTCCACGGACCCCGAACCGACATCGATGTGACTCTGCGAAGCGAACGCGCTGTCGTCGCCCATTTCCACGTCGCCGTCGACGCTCTCCTGCGCCACCAGCCCGGCTTCCCGTTCCGACTGCATGACGCTCTGCTGCAACTGCTCCTCCATGAGCTGCGCCTCCGCCATCTTTGTACTGTTGTTTCCCAGCGCGGTCTCGAGACAGCGAGGCGGCGGCCAACGAGGTTTGGCGCGCGCCTCGTCAAGCGTCGCGGCAGCTGGCGCCGCTCATACCAGGTGGGCGTAAGCAGGCGGGGCAGAATGGCTCATGCCCGGCGCATAGCCTTCGGAAGCCTGGGTTGTAGGCGTTTGGGAGCGTGGGGAGGTCGGTAAGGCAGTCGAGAGCTTGTCGTGGTGCGCAGAGGACGAAAGGGGCGCGCGACGCGCCGATCACGGGCGCAGATGACGGGGATTGATGATTTTGGCGTATCTTTGAGCGGAATAATGGCAGAGACACGTAAATTTTGCAGTGTTTTGACGGTAGCCGCGGTTGAAGGCGTGAAAATGGCGGAAGTCAATTGTCTTGCGATGTTCGCTTGCCGTGTCGCAGTTGCCAGTCTCGCTGGGCCGTGGTGCTCTGGGTTACAGCTGGGATGGATTGGAGGGAGGGCTTAGTCATCAGTTTGATGCTGCATTCGAGTCCGTGCGCCGGCCAGAACCCAGTCCGCCCGAGCGCTTTCAGTGCCTCAGGCACCCGCTTTCGACCAGCCAGCGATTCGCCAATCTGGATGACCTTCGCGACCGTCGAGAACCACGAGCTCCGAAGCTGTATTTCGCTCAACCAGGCAACGAGGGCTTCGTGTACGACTCCAATGCCGTTTCTACTGTTGTGGTCTAAGCTAACACGATTGAATAGGCCGACAATACCGCCACCATGCCGATTCCCTTCGAGACGCTACTGCCCTATGGCATCATCATCGCCGTAAGCTGCTGCCGAGCTACTGCGCGGGCCGACTTGTGTCGCTGACGGGCTCCAGATGTTCGGCGTGACGGGTGCCGGTATGAACAAGATCAAGAACATGCAGAGCGGTGGCAAGAGGCACAGATGGTCGGTTGACCAGTGGGACAAGGTGGGTGCATGTCATGGTCCAGGGAACTGCTGAACGAGTGCCTTGCTAACTCTTGACAGCAAAGTATGATTGATCCTCCTCTTCCGACGCCAAAACCACAGCGTGGTGTGCTGACATGTTGTCGCAGTGATGGACCGCGACAGGAGGCTCACGGGATACCTGCGAGGGCAATCAGACAACCCCATAGCGCCGCCCGGGTTCGAATTAAACAACCCTTGGAGAGTACGTGACTCGATGCAGCGAGCCGGGCGAGTTGGAAGCTTACATATCCCAGGTCGAGAGGAGGATGTCATAGAACAACGACAAGTCACCCGCGACAGAAGAAGAGGGGGTCGCTCAGGAGACTACCGGGCGCACGCATACATAGACACCACAGCCTTGAATCTCTTAACGTTCTTCAGCACCTTGGCAGTGTACAAAATCCTAGATTTGTATCTGAGCTCGATTCTTATTCAAACCCTCGAGGAGCATGCACGCCTGGCAGATATCCTGACTCGACATGTAGCCGCAGCGCTTGCAGTTCCCACGGACTTGCCGAGGGACAGCCTTCGAGGCCCCGTTGCCACTCCTTATCGGGAGATCCCTTTGCTTCTCGCTCCCGCTCATCTTGCTCTCAGACATGGCCTTCCCGACGTCAATCTCCAGCCCTTCGTTCGCCTCGTTCTCCCGCAGCTGCTTGTCCATGGCAGCCATCTCGTTCCCTGGCGTGCGCCCGTTCTGTGAGCCGCATCCGCCAACATCGTCCTCCGCAGGCGCCATAGCAGCCCTCTTTTGTCCCTTGCATGCGCAGGAAGAAGGGGACTCCCCGGGGACCAGCCTCGCCATGTCCTCTCCGCTCCGGACAATGTCCAGAATGGCAGTCGGGCGTACCCTCTCCAACTGCTTGATGAGGCCTCTAGCACTCCCACGGAACGCCTCGGGGCTGTAGATGCACTCTGTGCTGAAGTAGTCGAGCTTCTTGTGATGAGCATACAAGACGATCTCCTTCTCGTACGAGTACTTGAGGGGCTTGCTTCTCTTGACCTCGGACCGGCTGTCTCCTGTCACGATACTGGTGCTTCGCGAGAGACGGGCCAGGTCGCCCCGGAGGAGGTTCATGAGGACCGTCTCGGCGACGTCGTCGGCGTTGTGGCCCGTCACGACGTGCTTGATTTCGAGCATCTTGGCGCCGCGATCGAGTGCCTGCCGCCGAAAGACGCCGCAGTATGTGCAGTTGCCCTTTTTGCCGATCGTCTCGACGACCTGGTCCATGGTCCAGCCGTACAGCTCCTCATAGCCGACCACCTTGAGCGGCATGTCGTACTGCGCCGCGTTCCGCTTGACCGTCTCCAGCGAGTCATCGCGGTACCCCTTGATGCCCTCGTCTATGCTCAAGAGAACCAGGTCGAGGCCGTAGCCGTGCCGCTCGTTCAGGGTCTTGAGAACCGAGGCCAAGACGGTCGAGTCCTTGCCGCCGGACGCTCCTATTGCCACCTTCTCTCCGGGATAGAAGAGCTGTGACGATGTGATGGTGTGGTGCACTTCGTCCTCGAAAACTGCGATGAAGCAGGCCTTGCACAGCTTTGCGTGGTTCTTGGGCCGCTTGATGAGCGCTCGCTCGGTCTTGCAGTTGGCGCAGAGCGCGGGCGCCATGATGAGGAATGGAGGGTTATCGGCGGGTTATCGAGTAGTCGTTAGATTTGTGTATACTCATGAATCCGCGCTCTAGGAAGCCTGAGGTGACTGAGATCATTCACACCCACCTTGAATTCAACTTTCGTTCGAGTCAACGGCCCAGACCAAGCAAGCCACGGCTGGGGTGCTACTAGCATACCACGACCCACAAAAATCTAATCTTTGGCGCCGAAGATTTTCCGCCATGCCCTGTTGGCCCGAGCTTTCGTAAATCCACAACCTCTTTTTCTCGTGCAGAACCACCAAAAATTTCCTCCCTCAGCATCTCCTCGACAACAAGCTCCGGTCCTGAGCATCGCCCAACGACAAAATGGTAAGCACCTGATACGATACCGCCGCTTGCAATGCATCTTGCGATGCTTGCTTGCAACATGCGCTCAACGATCTCTCGGGATCCGCGAGTTGCATGAATTTCCGCCTGCTGGGTGCAAACCCGCAGGTGATGAATGGCTTGAGCTGGCTCGTGGCGCGCGGAAACGCCGCCCGGCCGCTCTTTAGAGTCCAGAAGACCACAGTCAAATGGAAAACATTTACTGATGTCTTCTCCTCAATGACAGCCTCCGAAGTCTGGAAAGAAGGCCGCCCCGGCCCCCTTCCCCCAGGGGAAGGCTGGCTCCAAGAAGGCCCCCAAGGTGAGTCGCCTCCCCCACCAGGCACCCCTCTCCCGGCAATCGCGTGTGCTGACGTGCAGTTAGAACCCGCTCATCGAGAAGCGGACCCGCAACTTCGGCATCGGCCAGGACATCCAGCCCAAGCGCAACCTGTCGCGCATGGTTAAGTGGCCGGAGTATGTCCGCCTCCAGCGCCAGAAGAAGATCCTCAACATGCGCCTGAAGGTGCCTCCTGCGATCGCCCAGTTCCAGCAGGTCCTCGACAAGAACACCGCTGCTCAGGCCTTCAAGCTCCTCAACAAGTACCGCCCTGAGACCAAGACGGAGAAGAAGGAGCGTCTCCTCAAGGAGGCCACGGCCATCAAGGAGGGCAAGAAGAAGGAGGACGTCAGCAAGAAGCCCTACGTCGTCAAGTACGGTCTCAACCACGTTGTCGGCCTGATTGAGAACAAGAAGGCTTCGCTCGTCCTCATCCCCAACGATGTCGACCCCATTGAGCTCGTCATCTTCCTGCCCGCTCTCTGCCGCAAGATGGGCATCCCGTATGCCATCATCAAGGGCAAGGCCAGACTCGGCACCGTCGTCCACAAGAAGGTAGGTCTCTCGCAATCTGTCGCGAGGAAATCCTGCTAATGCAAGCTCCACAGACCGCCGCTGTCCTCGCCATTACCGAGGTCCGCTCCGAGGACAAGAACGAGCTGTCCAAGCTCGTCTCTGCCATCAAGGAGGGCTACGTCGAGAAGAACGAGGATGCCCGCAAGAAGTGGGGTGGTGGCATCATGGGCGCCAAGGCCCAGAAGCGCATCGAGAAGCGCCAGAAGGCCATCGAGACGGCCATCAAGGTTTAATGAAGCATTGCAATGGTCGGACGGGCGGGGCTGCACTTACGAATGGCGTACGGGAATACCAAAACCAGATCAGGGTGAAATAAACTGCTTGCCTCCGCCACATACGGGCGTTGATACCAGGTTTTGTTTTCTTTTTTTTTCGGGTTGGGACAGCTGAATGAATGCCATGGATACCCCCAGATGCAGACTTCAGAATCCCATGCTGTGACTGCCTTGAATTTTCCGATGCCGCTTGTTCCAACCCCCGTGCTATGTCACATGGCCATCCCAGGTTTTGAGTTGTCGTTTCTCAGTTTAACCAGCATAACCCGGGGAAGAACATGGGACTGCCGCTACCGAGTAAGGGACTTGGTTGTTGCATCAAGGGGCGAGCCGAGCTTAATTTCCACGACCACCTCCGGACATTATGCAACACAAGTGAAGGATCGCCGGCACGGGTCTGGGCCAGTTGAGACCGGGGAGACGGCGATGGCTCCCAGGGCAAAGTCATGGGCAAGCTGCCAAGACACAGCCCAGAAGTTCACTTTGCCTTTGCTCGGTGCAATTTATCCTCCCTGCATCGAGTTGCACAGCGGGCCCCGGACTCGTCGGCGGTCGCAATTCCAAGACGTTTTAATATGGGGCAATTCCCAGGTAAGCAACCGAAGCCGGGACATGTCGTTGCACAAACATTATCTGATCCGTGTCCAGTCGCTTCAGCCTGCCGGGAACCCCCCATGCTGGCGCATATCAGATCTCCGGTCCGGAGGAGACGCCGAGGGGAAAAGAGGAGTTTCATGCGGCCCTTCAGACTTGAGACGAGGGGTATCCCCCGGCCTTGCCGTTTACGTTTACGTTGGACCGACCACCCGTGCCTCCTATCCCGTCGTCACACAGGACAGCCCCCCACCTCGAGAGACCCGAGTCCCAGACCCCCGGGGACATGGGAAGGGACGGTCGTCTGACTAAGGTTGCACACGGAGAAAGGCTTATGAGGACCGCGAGTCCGCTCCTCTTGCGCTGCCGGTGCACTGTTTTCTCTCTTTCCGGCCTGAATCCGAAGAGCTCACTCACTGGCACTCTACCCTGTCGCTGCTGCACGCTGTCCGTGGCTCTCACCACCCCCACGCGCTTACACCGCTGTCGCGGAAACACCCCCTCCTCAACAAAACCCAGCCCCAGCTCCGCCTTCCCCAGCTCCGGAAGTGCTTCGCACCTCCTCCCCCCATCTTTTAAGTCCAAAATCTGCTTGGCGCATCTGAGCGCGGCGGTCACTTGACTCGGCCCATCCCGCTGCGCACGCTTAGCTTCTCCGAGAACAGGGTGGTCTGGTGTATAAGCCGAATCGGGAGCGATCTTAGCACCACGCACACTGACACCTCCATTCCGTGGGCTGACGGACGAGGCACGAAAATCGCTCGCTTGGTTATTTAAACTCTAAGCTCTTCCGGGGTTTCCATTCCCAGACACTTCTGGTTGTTTCCTGGTTTTACTTGCTTTCACTTTTTTTGGTTGAGTTGGAGATATCACGACCAAGAGACGAGATGGCCCAAGGTGAGTTTACTTTTCCATCCTCCCACCCCAACTCCACACACAGACAAGACACCATACTAACCACAACCTTCCCCTCAAGCAGAAGACAGCTTCCTCTACGCCCTGAGCTCCAACAACGCCTGGGCAGGCTACAAAGCCCACCAAAACCCAAGCTTCTTCCCCAAGCTCGCAAGCGGCCAATCCCCCCAGATTCGTAAGCCCCCCTCTCTCACCCCCCCCCTTCCCCACTCTTCCGCCCACCCAACCCTTCCATACTGACTGGCCTGAAGTCTGGCTCGGCTGCTCCGACTCGCGCTGCCCCGAAACCACCATCCTCGGCCTCCAACCTGGCGACGTCTTCGTGCACCGCAACATCGCCAACATCATCTCGCCGACCGACATCAACACGTCGGCCGTCATCGAGTACGCCGTCGTGCACCTCAAAGTCAAGCACGTCGTGTTGTGCGGCCACACGGCGTGTGGCGGCGCCATCGCCGCGCTGGCCGACGGTCGCGTGGGGGGCGTGCTGGATACGTGGCTGACGCCGCTGCGGGCGGTCAGGCTCGCGCATGCCGAGGAGCTGGCGGGGATTAAGGATGATGCGGCGCGGGCGGTCAGGATTGCGGAGTTGAATGTTGAGGCGGGGGTGAGGGTGTTGATGGCGAATGGGGTTATTCAGGATGCGGTGCGGGAGAGGGGGTTGGAGGTGCATGGGTGTTTGTTTGAGATTGGGTGTGGGAGGATTAAGGATTTGGGGTTTGGGACTAAGGGGGGGAGTAGGGGGGTTGTTGCCGCGGGTGGTGGGGAGGAGGTTAGGGGGCGGCATGCGCAGTTGGTGTTTCGGGGCGGGAATGCGTCCATGGCGGTGCGGTGAGTTGCCTTTTTGTGGGTGGGAGGGGTTTATTGCTTGTTTGGTCGGTGCATGGAGTGGCTCGTACGGCTGGAGTATGGGTGGCGGAGGGTTTGCTAGCATATCTGGTCTGTTTCAATGTAGTGAGTGTTTGTCTGAATGTCCTGGAATGTGGGTGACTACGGAGCTGGGCCATCGTTGATATTGCTCTCATGCTCGTCAGGCTGTCGATGACACCTCTATGAAGGAAACATGACAGCCCAGAAGAGACGAAATCCCTCGAGGTTCTAAAGAAGTTCTACCACGTATCTATCGCCCACGACAACAAGTCCTCCGGGCCCGCCAGGCTCAACCAAGCATCGTCGTGATACTCGCCAGTAATCTCAAGCAACCGCGAGTCCAGCAGTTCATCACCATGCTCCAGATCAGCCCCAGCAGATCTGGCTGACGCCTCCGCAGCAGCCGCCTCGGAGAGATACCACTCCTTCAGCCACTTCAACTTTTTCCAGTACCCCAGCACAGCAGGCCCGGCCTCGGCCCCGCCGCCGCTCAGCTCCTCAAACCCCCTTGCTGTGCCTGTGCCTGTACCTGTCCCTCCAACCCCATCATGTCCGTAACCCTGCCCATCACCACCGCCACCACCCCCAGCCACCGACAACAAACCCTCGCTCGCGTGCCCCTGCCCCTGACAACAAGACACGCGATAAGCCTCCTCAAACCGCTCACACAACCGCCCCACCAAGCCCGCGAAATCGACCGACTGCCTCGCGGCATTGAAATCCCACCCGGCGTCGTCCGCGCCAGCGTCGTCCCAGCCGCCGCCCCATTTGTATCTCTTTCCTCCTCTTCCTCCTTCTCCTCCTCCCCCTGGAGTCGGAGCCGAGGCCTGCGGGAGCAAGAGCAGGTTGCGGAGCGTGAGCAGGGCGAGCGCGAGGCTGCAGGTTGTCGTCACGGGGCATGTGGTCGCGAGGTCGGATGGGGGGATGGTGAGGTAGGCGGTTACTGTGGCGAGGCAGGCGGTGAGGCAGGTTTGGAGGGTGGAGGTGCGGTTTGTTTGGTTTTGGTTTTGGTTTTGGTTCTGGGAGGGGGAGGGGGAGGGGGTAGGGGGGTTGGATGTTGTGGCGCGGGATGTGGTAGGCCTGGGTGCGGCCTGCATGTATATGGCTGTGCTGGCGATGCGGACGAGGAGGGCGTGGGAGTTTGTTGTCCATAGGAGGGCTTTTGTTGCGGGTTGGTTAGATTCTGGGATTTACGTGCCGATGGGGAAAGGGGGGTGAGTAAGGGAGAGGGACTCACGATTGCATTTGGTGGTGTCTGGGAGGTCGTTGCTGATGCGCTCTAGCTCGGTAAAAGCGGAGGTCATTGCCCTGTAAGTCGGCTCGTCGAATATGTCGGGTGTGCCAACGCTGAGCTCGGGAGGCGGGAATGCTGCGGCCCATCGACTCGCCAGGAGCTGCATGCGGACGAGGCCGGCGAGATATGAGTCTGACGGCTCGTCGTGTAACTGCGCAAGACGCTCGCAGCACTGATTCATGTAAGGCGTGAAAGTCGGTGTGGCGGCTTGTCGAAAGATTGGGGCGGCTCTGCTTCTTGTGTGAGCTGAGTTTGGTACGGCACCATACGATGCCGGGTGAGTAGGCGCTTACCCTGAACAAATGTAGAAACACCCCAGAGCGGCCCGTTGTTCCTGTAGAGTATGCTCTCTTGTAGCAGCAGGCGGCGTGTTCAGCCCAAGGTCATACAGCAGGGACATGGCCAACTGCATCATGTCTGTCCCCCTTGGCTCGGCGCACAAGTAGTAGGCGCCCCTACTCGGCATCAGAATCTATCGCGCCCTGATCGTTGGGGACAGTCTACTCACCAGGCCGTAAAGACCAGAATGGCCTGGAGCATCTCGAGGGTCTTGCGCTGGTCTCCCACCACTTCTTGGGCAAGACACTGGCGGAACCATTTGTGGAAGGCAGCCCGGGCTGGGTATGTCGGGGCAGCCACCGCGTGGACGATGACAGCGAAGAGGACCGGTTGGTGGACGGAGAGATGGTGTGCTGTCCATCCCGCGGGAATCGGCACGAAGGGAAAGCAGGGGACATATTTCTGGCGATACTGCTGGAGAACGTCTTCGGCCGCTTCGTGGCTCATTGAGTACGAGGGAAGAACTGGTACTTCCTCGGCTGCTGATGGCTCGCTTGGGAATGCCGGACTTCGCCAGGGAAGGAGAGGAGTGGTGCCCCCAGATAATGGCGGTGGTTCTAGAGAGCTAGTGCTAACTGGAGTTGGAGCCGGGGCTGGAGTTGGCGAAACCTCGGAAACAAAAGACTGTGCACCATGGGTATGAGCCGCGAGGAGAGACACAAGGTTCTCAAGTTTTTCCTCTAGCCGCCCAACTCGGTCCCTGGCAAAGAGTCAGCAAGTGGATGGGGTGGAGGTCCTCGGTCTACCTTACGGCTTTGTGACTTTCTTACCGGGCCGCGGACCACGCCTGGCCGGTTCGGTCACCCAACACCGGTGACTTAGCCGATTGCATCTTGTGCATACTGGCGTCGTGGAGGCATCGGGCTGAGTCCGGGCGTCTGGCCAGACACAGCGCAGCTTGGATTTCGCGCAGTTGACGCAAGCTTTCATCTCTACTCGGCTGCATGTGTTTCAATGAGTGAGAAAAGAATGGTGGGGGTTCGGAGTTGATGAGGTGGATCGAGGTTTTGGTCTTGAGCAACCTTGACCTAAACCGACAAACGCGTCCAAGTGCAGTTTAGACTAAACGGGGCGAGTAACGAACAGTGAAGCTGGCCGAAACCGTGACGCGCGTCCGCCCAGAGAGAGCCGGGTCGGATTTCAGGGGGAAAGGAAATGCTTGGTCGTAGGATTGTGCACCGCCACTCAGTTCTTTCCGGCAGGTGAAGACGGCGCCCCTGAACCAACAACGCGGCTGAATCAAAGCATATACCAAGTACTGTGTACTTTGGAAACTCTAAGTTGACAATCCAAAATCACGACGTTGATCGTAAACAACATGTCTATTAATGGATGAATCCGTGTAGTAAACGATTGGCCACAACAACTCGTTGATCCGATCTCAGGAGTAGTTTGGCGGCTCGTTGATACGCTACGGCAGCACACCAGTACACTCCTTCAGATCATTGAGATGCTCGACGCCGAGCACGCTGAGGCGGACGTAGGCGCCGGCATACCCCTGAGCGCTCGTGTTAGCACCTCTTCCACCTTCATCATGAAAATCAGGGGCGAGTAACTCACATTATTCCACGCCGTCTGCCCATCCGCCGGGTTCGCAAATGCCTGCCAAAACTCCTGCGCCGGGGGATACCGCGACAAGGACTCGTCGCTCTCGAACCGAAACACCCCCGGCGGCGGCTCCTCACTAGCCGTCTCATTGTAGTACAGCACATCCCACACCCCCGGCGTGCTGTCCTGCGGCGACCCGGCCCTGAACACGTCCACAAACCGCTGGATGCTCGTCGTGTGCGCGCCGACAAGCGCGATCAGCTCGCCCAGCACGATGGTCTTGTCCTCGAACAGCGCCACCAGCGTCTCTGCATCGTCAGTCTCGTCCGGCAGCCGGCCCTCGGGCGCCGGCACGGCGCTGTCGTTGCGCCCGACGAAAGAGCGCACGCGCGGGCCCAGCGGGCAGGAGACAGCGGCCACGGTGGCGGCCATCTGGATCAGGTCGGCCATGCCCGCGCCGTGGGGGTGCCAGACTGCGTACCTGTCCGAAAACGTCAGCTATTCTTTTCTCAATCTGGGCGTCGGGAGCCACCGTGAGTCAACGGGAGCCGCAAATGGGGAAAAAAAAGCACGATTCGACATACCACGCCATCATCTGAGCCGCGATGGCCTCAAGCCCGCGGTTCTCAGACCTCGCCATCTCGCCCGGTGCGAGGATGATGGAACCGTCCGCGCCGCCGCCCCCCTTAGTCTTGGACCACGTGCCCGCGTCGTGGAAGCCCAGGCGGACGGCCTGCCGCGCGAGCTCGTTACACTCCCCGCCGCCGGAGCCGCGGAAGGCCGCGGCCATGACGTCGGCGATGTACTTCCACACGCAGCACGTGTTGCTGCGGCATTCTGGGCTGTCGAGCGGGCCCGGAACCGTGTAGACCGTGCCGAGGTCTTGCGGGAGAACGGCGGCGCGGTTGATGAGCAGGATGTTCTTGATGGTCCAGCCGGCGGGGGAGAGGGCGTCGTCGGGGAGGGTCTTGAGGTCGGCGAGGAGCTCTGTTTCGGGGATTGATTGACGCTGTGCGAGGGATGAGAGGCCGGCGAGGGCCTTGGCCATGCCTGGGTGAGCCCAGGATGTCCCCAGCCAGATGAGAGTGAGGGTGAGGAGGAATAAGGGTTTGACTGCCATGGTGGCGAGGGGAAACTCCTGGTCTCCGGGGCTGCTTAGATTTGGCGCTGCGGAATCCGGAGGACTGGATTTCGTTCAGATGTCGGACTTGGGCTATATGCTATGGCTCCTGTTCCATCGGCGTTGGTCGATGAATTTCCTCCTTGGTTCAGGGGTTACAAGAGCAGACCGGGTCGGACGTCGGAATCTTATATAGATGAAGTCCGCCCGAGATGGGGATGGCATATTATCGTCGAGGGCATTAGCTAGCTAACTAGCCTGCTCATATTTCCGAGCTTGACCTAAAAACTCTTATGCGTCTCGTGTCCTCACTGCAGGCCTCGCGGACTTCCGAATCGCCGTAGGTCCGAGGATGCAGGTAGCCACCAGCTGGTTGTCAGCTCGCCGCCATGCGAGCCAGGCAGCATCCGGACGTTGCTTCGGGCATCGGACAAACCGAGATGCACCGTTCCGTTGTTGTGCTCGAAGGATGGCCTTGGGTGCCCAGGGTGCCTCGAGGCTCGCAGCCCCTGAATGATGAGGGATCGAGTGAAACGGCCATCTCATGTCTGGCGTTGGCGACTGGCTCTGGATTGTGATACTGCAGATTTCGATTCAACACAGAGGAACTTGGATGAAGTGGGATTCACTCCGTGGACTCCGCGGCCAGCAACGGCCTTGGCATGTGAGTTCCGGCCCACCCGGCTCCGAACCCGGCGCCCGCACCGGTGATCTCACGGGGCGGGGCTTATAAGACGCCGAATCTCTTTCATCACACCACCCTCCCAAACAAACATTCCTCTCTATTACACCCCAACCCGCCACAATGACCCTCACAGTCCTCACCGACGACCAGATCCGGTCCCTGCTCGAGAACCTGACAGCCGCCGAGCTGGAGGGCTTCCGCGGCGCCCTCGCCTCGGCCCTGCACGAGTACTCGACCGGCGGCAAGGTGGGCGAGACGGCAATCCACCAGCCTGAGCGCATCTCGGTCCACAGCACCGCGACCGGCGCCACCACGCTGTTCATGCCCTCGTGCAATTCCGCAGGCAACGGTGTCAAGGGTATCATTCCCTACACCCCCTTCCCATCCCTCTTTGATAGAGACATGACTAACAACCCCCCAGTAATAACTCTCACCTCCGCCACAGCAACAGCAACAGCAGCCCCCACCCCAACCCCCCAAAATACCAAACCCGCCATCATCCGCCCCACCGGCGCCATAACCCTCTTCACCCCCTCGGGCACCCCGCACGGCCTCCTGCACGCCAGCACCCTCACCGCCTTCCGCACAGCCCTCGCCTCGCTCTGCCTCGTCCAAGCCCGCACCGCCCCCCTCAAGACGCTGGTCGTCTTTGGCTGCGGCGAGCAGGCGTACTGGCATGTGCGGCTGACCCTGCTTGCGTGCGGACGGGAGGAGGTGGAGAGGGTTGTGTTTGTTAATCGGCGGGTTAGTCGCTCTTCGAGAGAGGTTGTGGCACGGTTTACCGAGGGGGTGGTGGGAGAGGGGGGGAGGGGGCGGTGTACGTTTGAGGTTTGGACGAGGGAGGAGGAGGGGTTTGAGGGGAGGTTGGGGGCGGTGTTAAGGGAGGCGGATGTGGTGTTTTGTTGTACGCCATCTACGGAGCCGTTGTTTGATGCTGAGGTGCTGTTGGGGGCGGAGGGGCAGGGGAAGAAGGGGCGGTTGGTGGTGGCGATTGGGAGTTATACGCCCGAGATGAGAGAGGTGCCGGCGGGGTTGATCAGGCAGGCTTTGGCGGGAGGGGAGAGGGAGGCGGGCGCGGTGGTGGTGGATACGATCGAGGGGGCGTTGAAGGAGGCGGGGGAGCTGATTGAGCTTGGGGTTGGGCCGGAGCAGTTGGTTGAGTAAGTCGTTTCTTTTCCCGCCCTCCTTGCCTATTTTCAGCCTGAACGAAGATAATTAATGCTCGGTAGGCTTGGGGAACTAGTCGAGCTCAAGGAGGGGGAGACGGCTGCAGGGACAAAGAGGCACAACCTGGCGCAGTGGCTTCAGACGGGCAATGTCATCTACAAGAGCGTCGGGCTGGGACTGATGGACCTGGCCATTGGCATGCATGTCATAGAGTTTGCAAAGGAGAAGGGCGTTGGGACGCATGTTCAGGGGTTCTAGCCGCCCCTGGTTTTGCCCCTTGGAAGGGCAGAATGTGACAAGAGAAGTAGCAGTTTCCAAGGCTTATTCTCCACTCTATCATGTATTTCCCATACATATTCGATGATTAGCTGTATGACATGTTAAAACCCGATCTTGGCGTGTTGTTTGGAATAGGGCTCGCCAGCCAATGCCACAGCAACGACGTTCCCAAGAACGTGGGGCAAATCAAGTCGAACAAACTCTGAGACCAAATAATGCAAGGGCCCGTCTTTCCGCTGGCACTCGTAAATTGTCTTCAGAGCACCATTACAAAGCAGGTCTCATCGATATTGGTTTGTCTCCCCGGCTCTCAGCCAGCATGAATGATCAACCCCGGGCTAACAAACACAGAGCCACACTCCCAACACCACCCATCACAAGACAACGAAGCCCCCCCAAGAACCCACGACAACAACACCGGAATATCATAAAATGGCCCCCCTCAAACCCGCCCTCCTCCTCCACCTCCTAATCGAAACCCCCGCCTCCCTCTCCTTCCTCCTGGCCCCCTACAAACAACTCCCCGGCGCCTCGCCCGAGGCCAAGCTCATCCTGCGCAACTTCGGCGGCCTGCTGCTGTCCACCAACCTCGTCTGTCTGGCCTTGCTGTTCCGCAAACCCGTTGACAACCAGCTCATGGCGATGCTCTGTGCGTGTCTGGGCACGTACCACGTCTGGCCCATCTACCGGGCCTGGGCGCGGATGGGAGCGCATGATGTGGGTGGGAAGGTTGGGGAGAAAGTGCTTGGTGGACCGGTGGTGCATTTCGTGGTTCATGTGGTGTGTTTGGGTGCGCTTTTGGGGAGCGGAGTGGTTGGGTTACTGGAGGGGTGAGATAGCGTAGGGGGAGAAATGGAGGCAAGTCTTGCATAGGTTGTATCCAACAGCTAGCCTACAACAACTCAGACGCAGTACATGCACCATAACTAGCTCCGGAACAGCCGCAGCCCCTCCTCCTCGACATTCACACCGCCCATCTCCCGGTCCGACACGTCTTCTTCTTCCTTCAGCTCCATCTTCTGCCCGAACAACGTGCCAAACAGCCGGTCGATGGCATGTTCCTCCCACCCCCGCCTGTCCTCGGGCGCCATAAAGTTCTGCAGCTTCTCGTGCACAGTGTACCGCAGCTTGCGCCCCTTGCTGGCCCGCCGGTCGACCGTCTTCCTCGTCTTGGTCTCCTTGAGCGCCGCCCACCGGACCGTCGCGACCGACTCGCCCGGCGCACCCGTGTCTGTGCTCCGCTGGTCGACGAGCTCTTTGAGGAGGAGCTGGTAGAAGTCGGCGTCGTCGTAGATTTGGGCGTCTTCCTCCACCTTCTTGGCCGCTTGCGCCGGCGCGCAGGACCGGGGTGTCCGCGCGCGCTTGACGAGCCGCTCTGAGCTCAGGAGCTGTTCGTCCAACGCCGAGACGAGCGTCTGGGTTTCGGACTTGACGAGTTTCCGGGTGGAAAGACCCGCGTTGCTCTTCTTTACTCTCTCCGACCACTTGTCGAGGACCTTTCGTCTGTGGGAGTGGGCAGCCTCTTCCACCATCTGCATGCTCTCCCAGACTGTCTGGCTCGGGGTGTCGAGGTCGATCTCGCGTTTCCTCTTGTCCCCGACCTTGGCTCTGCTGCTCTCGGGCATGAAGGTGTGTCGGACGCTGTCAATCGTGTTCCACAGCTTAACCGCCGCCTCCTCGGCCGCTTGGTAGGCTTCCGTGCCGGTCTCCTGGCTGGTGTCGACGACGCTAAACGAGTTGGCTGCCACCAAGGCCTTCTGCAGCCGGATGCGGAGGTTCAGGATGGAGTCGAAGGCCCGGCGCTGCACGCGCACTGCCTCGCCCTTCTCCGCGTCTGCTTTGGCAGCCTTTGACATGGCAGCCACGATGCTCTTGTGCCCCTCGGCTGCCATCTTCCGGAGTTGCGCACGTTCGTTGTCGCCGTCGTCGGATTGTGCGTCTTCGTCTTCGTCCTCCTCTTCATCCTCGTCCTCATCTTCATCGCCTTCATCTTCATCATCCTCTTCGTCCTCCCCCCCCTCCTCATCTTCTTCATCGTCCTCGTCCTCGTCCTCGTCCTCGCCGGACAACTCGGCCTCCAGATCAAAGAGACGAGCGCCATCCTCGTCGAACTCGGAGCCCTCCTCGGACGCCTCCAGCTCATCCTCTTCATCCTCGGACTCCTCTGGCTCAGCCTCCTCGTCTCCTGATGACATGAAATCTGCAGCGGTCGGTCTCTTGCTGATTCGCCCATTCGGGACCTTTGGCTTGGAGCTGCCGCGGAAGACAAAGTCCTTGAGGTTTTCATCGTCACTCGAGCAAAGCGCATTGTCGCTGCTGATCTCGCCGTCGTCGTCGACGTGGTCGGCTTCGAGGTCCGCCGTCTCTGGGTCGTCGAATTCTTCATCGTCTTCCTCCTCGTCTTCGTCGTCTTCGCTGCTTTCCTCTAGTGCCGCTCTGCTGACGCGCGAGCCGCGGTATTCGGGGCCTAGCGAGATGGCATCTTTCTGTCGGAGTTTGCTCTTCCTAAACTAGCGTTAGACGCGGGGTCCATAGACTGCAATGAGTATCGTAGCATACCCAACGGCGACATAGTGTTCAGTCCCAGCATTCTCGTCGGCCGACTCGTCGCTCCCACTCTCTGCATCGCTGTCGGGGGCTTCGTTTTCGATGTCGAAGTCTGCCAATCCCGTTAGCAATACTATGCTCATGTCTGGGTTACAGCGTCCACCGACCCTTTGCGATCTTCTCCTCGAACTCGGCAAACCGCTTAGAGCGGCCCTTGCGTGCTGCCGACATGGCGGGCAATTGCTTGTTTGATTGCTTGACAGAGGATCCTCGATGCACCCCACATGGAAATTTTCAGGGGACTTGAACGGCCGCCAGAAAGTTTTTGGCGGTGATGGACGGCAGAACAAGCCTGCGGCGGGCCAGTGGGGTGCACTGGTGCAGTGGGAACAGAGTTACAGGGGTTGTCATGGAGCTCCAAATGGCATCCATCCAAAGCTCATCTCATCGAGTTGAATAATCTCATCTGATGCTTATAAGACACCGTCATGTAATTGCGGCAACGAGACTGAAACTGAATAGAAATATAATGATACCACCTCATCACAATTCACCATGAAATCCCACATCCCCCGCCGGTTCCTGCACACCACGCGTGCCCTCCTCCACGAAAACCCCCTTGTAAGTCCCCTCCCCCCATCCACCTCACACTCACCACCCTCTAACCCCCCCATCTTAACCAGGGCCTCCCCCAAAAAGGCACCATCCCCCGCTTCCAGCGCGGCCTCCCCACCAAGCGCCCGATCCGCGGCGTGTCCCACATCATCGCCGTCTCCTCCGCCAAAGGCGGCGTCGGCAAGTCCACCATCGCCGCCAACCTCTCCCTGGCCTTCGCCCGCCTAGGTCTCCGCACGGGGATCCTCGACACCGACATCTACGGCCCGTCCATCCCGACGCTCTTCAACCTCACCTCCACCACCCCGCACCTCTCCCCCTCCAACCAACTCCTCCCGCTAACCAACTACGGCGTGAAAACAATGTCGCTCGGCTACCTCCACGCGGACGACGAGTCCGCCCCCGTCGTCTGGCGCGGGCCGATGCTGCTCAAGGCCCTGCAGCAGCTGCTGCACGATGTCGACTGGCTCGCGGCCGGCGGCGTCGATGTTTTGGTGCTAGACCTGCCCCCGGGGACGGGCGACATCCAGCTGAGCATCGCGCAGCAGGTGCCCGTGGACGGGGCGGTGGTGGTGACGACGCCGCACGTGCTCGCGATCAAGGACGCCGTCAAGGGCGTGGGCATGTTTGCGAAAGTCGGGGTGCCCGTGCTGGGGCTGGTGCAGAACATGGGCTTGTTTCGGTGTCCGTGCTGCGGCGGGGAGACGGCGGTTTTTGGGGGCAACGAGAAGGTGCTGGCGATGTGTGAGGAGCGGGGGATTGAGCTGCTGGGGGACGTGCCGCTGCATCCGAGTATTGGGGAGGATGGGAGCCGCGGGAAGCCGACGGTCGCGGCGGAGCCCGAGTCGGAGCGGGCGAGGGTGTTTATGGATGTTGCGAGGAAGTTGGCGGGCAAGGTTGGGTTGGAGGTTAGTTAGGGGGTTGCGGCTGTTGGGAAGGTTGGGCTTGAGATTTAGGGGGCCCGGGAAGCCTGGAGATCTCAGAGATTTGTACCATCATGTATGAATATGCTCGGTTCAAGCAGCGGAGGACATGGGAGGGCAACTGTACGATGTCGGTATAAAAATCACTGCAAGGGCAGGCAGGCCGGGCAGTCAAGGACTTGAATCACAAAGTGCAGGGTATCTCATTATACATATATAGACTGGCTAACCCAAGTCTCTCTGGGGGCTCCTCTATCTGCCAAAGGCCAGGCCCGGGCAGCGCATGGACTAGCGAGGTTGGCATCCAGCCCACGTTAGCCTCTGTCTGAGAATGAGAGCAGCTGGGGACGAAGGAAAGGTAACCAGGTTCATCCCAACCCAAACTCCAAGCGATTATGCCGTCCTTCAATAAACCGAACGCCAAGGTCGTTGCGCCTTGAAAAGCCGAATGCTTCCGCTCCAGGCCGTCGACGTCTCTGGAAGAAAGGGCCATGTTAGTCTAGTCCAGTTCTTCGTTGGGCTGGTACACATGGCGGCTTCGGGTAGGGTCTTTGCGCATTGACTGGCCAGAGCCGGTGAAGCCAACTGCACGCAGGTTAGCACATGGGTTAAACTCGGACGACTTGGACTACTCACCCCGGCCGTGGATGCCCTCTGGCGTGCGGAACATGCTCTCCTTTTTGCCCGCCTTGCCAAGCTTTCCCTTGGCGGCAAACTCCTGCCACTTGTTCTTGCCCTTCTCGAGTTCCTTGGTGGCCTTGATCTTCTTGAACTTGGGGCGCGGCTTGTCGTCGTTGCTCTCGGCCGCCGCCTTGTTCGCCGCCTGGGCCTGCGGATACATGTCAGCGGCCGCGGACATGACGATGCCGTTGTTGGCCGAGGTCGGCGTGAGCGAGGACGGGCTGGCGGCGGCTGTCGAGGCAGAGCCTCCAACGGCGGTCGAGTTGCTCGAGACGGCAGTGCCGTCAGCCTTGCGCTTCTGTGCGACCGGGCGGATATCCTTAGCACGGAGCGTCTCCACGGTATCATAGCTCTTGAACCTGACGGTGTAGATGGGTGCCGTGGACGAACCAGTCACGGCGGTGATGCGCGCCGGGTAGAAGCCCTTGTCTCCCGAGAGCCATTTCGCCATGACGTTGTCGTTGACCTGGTATGCGATGACCTCGGGCTCCTTCTCTTTCTCCTCGGCGGGGGCGGCCTTCTTGAATGCCGGGTGGTTCTCGCGCGACCATTTTTGCTCGGCTGGCGGTGGCGATGGCGCCCTCTTCGGGGCGTCGTTCTTGGGCTTGAGTTCTGCGAGCGAATCATCGAGGAGTTGGATCATCTGCTCCAGCTCGCTCCTGAGGCCTTGCAGTTCGGCATTATCGGGGTCGTCCCGGAGCGACGTGCTGACGAGCTCGAGCTGGCGACTGTTAGTCCTGGAGCTGGGTTCGGGCTGCATGACTGATTAAACATACCTGGCTCTCATATTCCTTGCGCTCTGTCTCGAGTTGGGCGCTCATCTTGATAGGAAATTACGGCGTGCAAGGGACGTTGGCAAAATACACAACTGCAAAAATGGTCGGCGTCGGTCGTCGCGAAAAGTGGCGGGGTCCAGACCATCAAGGCCGAGAACTTGTCATCCAGGCAAGAAAGAGATGATGCACGGGCCAGTTCTGCCAGCCAAGAGGGAATCAGTATTGGTATTGGTAATTCGTTACCTTACTGAACGATGGAGAGAACTCCCGTCCCATCTAGTTATCGGAAGAGTCTTGCCCAAAACTGGCTCTTGAAACACAGGCGAGTTGCATAAATCAAGCCTTCTACCTTTTCGCCACATGTATCGGATCTCGTTAGGGTTCTGCAATCCATCCCCAGTTCCAGGCCATCATGACAATGGAAGACCAGGACCACGTAACTACACCATGTGCCTTGAATGCAGTCTCAGTCAACCTTGAATTGACTGTTTGTACTCTTTCAACGAGAGGGCGATGACCGATACGACCCATATGCCCAAGGCTGTCTCGACTCTCGAGGCGGTCTTCCGCACCTCTTGTTCCACGGCATCCCGTTCAAGGTCCATCTGTCACATGAAAAGACCACCCAAGTACAATCCACCGGCTCGAGGCCTTCCGGGAAATTTCCACGGAGCACCGGCGACCACGCCGTCCGTACACCGACAAAAGCATTCGTTGCCATGTGACACGTTGGACGGAGGATGCCATGAGGAGTCAGGACTCGTCGGTTTCCGGTCCACGGGTCCCACTGGAACTGCGGGTCGGCCCCTGGTTGCGCCGGATGGGGTTGCAATTGGACACTCGGCCAATCAGCGCCAGGCTTCTTCCACGCTTCCGTCACCGCTTTTGGCATTCGGTCGCCAGCGATTCAACACGGACCAGAGCGTTCTTGAACCCGATCCTTGAGCAAAAGAATTGACTCCTCCAACCAACCCCAACTGTCCAGTCTCCTACCGCTCGCTCCCAGCATCATTCACCTGGAAGATCCCTGTCAATTGGTCGCACAAGCCTCGCCGTCGACCAGAACGTACTGTACCGATCACGACCTCGACGACCCTGAGTCCCTGACCACCTTAACGACCCCCACCTGCCTATGACGAATTGCCCTGCCAGTCGCCCGCTTCGCTGATTCTGCCGCCAAAGCCTCGGCGATCGTCCGGGTCACGCTTCGCTTGCTCACTGCCCGACAGCTCCTTCTTGGACCCAGCGACTCATTCCACGCCAGAGAGACACGCGTGCGGCACTGCTCGGGCAAACCATTTGGGGAGAAATAAGGCGCACAAAGGCGCACACAGTTGGCCTGTCATGGCGAGGGACAGAGACGGCGACGGGTCGGGCGCCAACCAATCAAAAAAGCCAGCCGCGGCCGACGTCGACTTCGCCGACCAACCACAGCAGCACCCGCCGCCGCAGCATCACCGAGCGAAGAGCCAGAAGCACGTCGTCGGAGGTGCCGCAGGGGGGCGCCTACATGCACGCATCCCGTCCTCGAAAGGCCTCCATAAACACCATGCCGCCGCACCAGCACCAAAGGTGAATCGCCGACACGGCTCGCTTTCCCCTGATCGAGGAGCCGGCGCGGCTATTGCGTCCCACCATCACCGCCGCGCGACCTCTGAGCTGAAGCTGTCGCGCGACCAGTCGGCGACCAATCTCAAAAAGGACAACCCACAGACAAACTTGAAGCGCAATCGCTCCCAGGCCGAGGTCACAAATAGGACAAAGTCGGCCACGAACCTCCATCGTTCCATTTCCAATCCGGCGGTCAACAAGCTGAGGTCCTCGGGGAGCACCAGGGTCCAATTCAATCTTGGCGACGAGGACCAGGACGACGAGGACGAGTGGGTAGATGCTAGCTCATCTGCCTCCCCCTTGCTCTCCCGGCGCGGGTCGGCCGTCAGTTCTGCCCACACCACCAACCCCGCAGCCGACGACGAGGATTCACAGGCCGGTTCGCCGACGCCGCACGCCGAACTTCACCGCACCCTGAGCAACGGGGTACAGAGCGGCGCGCAACACGGCGCAACAAACGGCACGCACTACGGCGCCAACAGCCTCCCACGCAACAAGCCCACTCACAACCAGTACCTCACGTCCCGAATCCTATCACGAACCCCTTCGCACGGCGCCCCGCCCATGATGTCGGCCGAAAACGTATCAGCCCGGCCGGCCTCTCTGCGGCAGCAGTCGCCTCCCGACTCGAGCCTCGGCCCGGGCCAATATCTTTCCAACACTCCCGGCACCACAACCCAGGCCCGGCCGGGCAGCAGCGGCAAGGCAGAGCTTACCTCGCGGTTTGTGGGCAACAACAGCCAGGAGCCCGGGTCCGGGATAGCGGGGGAGTCCTTCATTCTGGCTGCGCATAGGAACGGATTGAATCGGGGGACGGTGAATGGCAGCGACGAAATCAGCGTGCCTAAGCGGCGGCAGTCGCTAGGGGCACTATCACAAGCCCGAGGAATCGACGCATTGAACGCGCGGCGGGCGGCAGCCGCGGAGAATGCCAGCGACGAGGACGAGGAGGAGGAAGAGCGCATCGCGCGGAGGTCTCGCTCGCGGCGGAGCGGCGAGTACGTCGTGCCGAGGGACATGAACAGGACCCAGCAGAAACTCAACCTACAGCGCGCGAGCTCCAGCCTCGAGCCCACCCAACCCCACCCGGGGATGGGGATACGGGCGCCGGGCGTCGCCGCGGGCGCGGGACCCCTCATGGGCGTGCCGGCGTCGTACGACTCGCGCGACCCGCGCGTCAACAAGATGCTGGAGCGCACCGGCATGGAGTACCTCACGGTGCGCCGCCACCTCAACCCCGTCGCCCGGTCCATCTCGCGCGTCATGCAGCTCCCGGGTCTCGAAAACAGCCGCCGCATCCCGCGCCCGGGCGGCACGACGACGTCATCGCACCACGCCTCCCGCCTCTCGGAGCAGTTCCTCCCGAACCAACAACACCCCCGCGAGCCCATCACCCGCAACTCCAGCATGACGGACCTTCTCAACGGCCACTCTGGCGGCGGCGGAGACGGAGGAAGAGGGAGACGGCCCCCCACCCCGCGCAGCAGCGGCGGCGGGTTCTCAACCCTGCAGAGCGCCAGTTCCAGCCTGGGCACCGACGGCGACGACGGCGCGAGCAGGATGCATGAGCGGCAGGGCCAGGGGCAGGGCAACGGCCATCACGGCCATGACGGACTCAGCGGGTCGAGCCTCGTCGACGGGGCCGAGGACGCCGGCACGGTGGCGCTGCTGCGCATGATGTGGGACAAGAATCATTTGGATCTGAGTGCGAGCCAGGACTAGAGGGATCGGCGGCAGCAGCAGGAGGAGGAGGAGGAGCAGGAGGAGGAGGGGGAGGAGGTGGCGGCGGGTGGGGTGGGGTATGATTATGGCTATGATGGTGGGGATGAGGATGGGGGAGAGTTGGAGGAATCCTCGGGGAAGAGCTTTGATACACGGCCCAAGGCGAGCTTGCGTCTTGAGGTGCCGGTGGAGGGAGGCGGGCCGTCCTCTGATGACCCGCCGGCGAGTTTAGTGGCTGAGGCGGCCGCGTTGGAAGACGCCGAGGATTCCAACAACCCGCCGGCGAGTCTGCTGGCTGAGGTGATGGCATCAGAACAAGCCGCGGATTCCAACGATCCACCAGCATGTCTACTTGCTGAGGCACCTCGGGAACCAGATAGCCATTGATACAGATACGGCTGTTCGTGGTATGCAAGCGTTGACATGGGATGCAGATTACCGGAATCATTGACGGGATATCAAGCGATGAGTTTGGGCTTCGAGTCTTTTTAAGGAAGAGGCAATATCCTCATCCCACCTACTTTTTACATGGATCAGCAAGACAGGATTATGACTAGAGTACATGCATGTTTGCTTGGGCTTGGCCTTGGCCTTTTATTTCTGGCGGCGTTTTTCTCGAGGCGGCGGGAGAGACCGGACAATAGGACGGGCTGTCTTTTTTAGGTTGGGGAGAGAAGGGCAGCGGTGAGATCTGCTGATGGCTCCCTTGGGATGGCTTTTTTATTCGAGGGTGAGTGATTATACGTCCGATAGCGCAGTGATAGAACAACATTGCGCTTTGGCACTCCCGCAGGAGGACTAGTTCTTTTTCCATCAAACGTGATGTTGCGTATGCAACCATGTCATTGAAACCGTGATGTCGGGAAAGGGAATGAGTGAGTCTAGTTTCCAACCTGCAACCATATACACTCCAACTTCACATCCAGGGCATCACAAACCCAGACCAGCTTGGCCAATGCCCACATAACCAAACCCACATGCATTGCTCTAGAATACACGGCCATCATGTCATTAATCACAAAAAATAGGTATACAAAAAAAGCCGCCCCCTCCCTTTTTTTTCCCCCTACTCAGCCACCCAAACAGCCGCCATCCCCATCCCGGTACCGACACACATGGAGGTCAGCCCGACCTTCTTGCCCGTCCTCCGCAGCTCATACAGCAGCGTCGACACCTGCCTGGCGCCGGTGCAGCCCAGCGGGTGGCCAAAGGCGATGGCGCCGCCCTTGGGGTTGATGCGCTCCTGCGGCAGGCCCAGCTCGTTGGCGCACCACAGGCACTGGCTGGCAAAGGCCTCGTTGATCTCGTAGATGTCGACGTCGTCCTTGGTGATGCCCGTGAGCTCGAAAACCTTGGGGATGGCCTTCCACGGCCCGACGCCCATCAACAGGGGGGGCACGCCGACGATGGAGGCGGCGACGAACTTGCCCAGGATGGGCTGGCCGAGGCGCTCGGCGGTGGACCGCTTCATCATGAGCACGGCGGCGGCGCCGTCGCTGACCTGGCTGGCGTTGCCGGCGTGGATCGAGCCGTCCTTGGCGAAGGCGGCGCGGATCTTGCCGAGGGATTCGGCCGTCACGCCGGGGCGGATGCCGTCGTCGCGGTCGACGACGATTTCCTTGGTCTCGCCCGACTTGGGGTCCTCGAACTTGACCTTGAGGGGGTGGATTTCCTCCTTGAAGAGGCCCGCGGCCTGGGCGTCGGCGGCCTTTTTGAAGGACGCGGCGGCGAAGGCGTCCTGGCTGGCGCGCGTGATGTTGCGGTCCTTGGCCATCTTCTCGGACAGGACGCCCATGGGCACCTTGCAGTTGGCGGCCTCCGGGTGTGTCTCGAGGAGCTCCGAGAACTCGGCCACGGCGCCCGGGCCGTACTGGGTCGACATGCTCTCGACGCCGGCGCCGATGCCGACCTCGATCATGCCGGCGCGGATCTGGTGGGCGATGTCGACGCAGGCCTGGAGCCCGGACGAGCACTGGCGGTTGAGGGTGCGCACGGCGGTCGAATCGGGGAAGCCGGCGACCAGCGAGGCGGCGCGCATCTCGGTGGCGCCGCCGCCGGGGGCGAGCACGGTGCCGACCACGATGTCCTCGACGAGGGCCGGGTCGATCTTGGACCGCTCGATGACGCCCTTGAGGGCGCCCGCCATCAGGTCCGCCGCGAAGGTGTCCTTGAACGAGCCCTTGCCGCCCCTGCAGATGGCTGTCCGGAGAGCCGCGGTGACGACGATCTGTAGGTAGGCAGCGAGTCAGCGCATGCGGGCAACAGAGAGCGGAGGCGTCCGGGTGATGGAACTCACATCGTCGGGGTTCTTCTCCAGGATCTTGGCCTTGCCGCCGGCGGAGGCGCCGGCCGAGATCTGGCTGCCCAGCTGGGAAAGTCTATCGAGAGCTGCGGGCGCGTCAGGTCAGTCAGCGGGGAGGGGGGAGATAGCGGCGGAGCCGAGGGAGAGAGTTTAGAGAGCTTACCACCCATCTTGAAGTGTGTGCGTGTGTGTGTGTGTGTAGGTGTCGAACAGGGGGAGACGTCGAGTTGGTATGGCGGTTTGGATATGGGCAGATAGATGGGGCAGCGATGTCTCGGGCAGGTTATAAGCTGGAACTTAAAAGCAAAAGAGTTACCTCGGAGCGGCGGCTCAACCTGGGAAGGACTGTTCGGTCGAGCCTCCCTCTGGAACTCGGCCCACGAGTCGGGTGGCCCTTGCCGTGGCGGCGGCCCCAGGTGATGTCAGAAAGGCCGAGGCATTGCCGCATGCGGGCTAGCGCAGGCCGGGGTGCATTACTCAGCACGATTTCACATGCTCGGGGAAGCTGCCAGTGTGTTGTTGCCTGCCAGCCTGCTGTTTTGCCTTTTCCCCAGAATGCCCGATGCGATCACGATTTCTATCAAGATTTTGAAAATGTATTGAATTGACGGATATCTTCTCTTATCGGATCTGGCACTTCACATGCGAGTATCGAATATCTCGAGAGGTTGCAATCGCCACTGCCCCCGACGGCCGTTTCAGCAGGTGCTCCGCCCAGCACCGACGTGGAGCAGGGCACACTCGCAGCAAGGCGTTTGCCCTGTTGCCCTGTCAAGCAATGGGGCTTGTTGGACGTGTGGACGTTCAACTCATTTTGATGCTATCCAAGCCTAGGTATCCAATGCGACGATACAAAACATCCCTCGGGTCTCGCTCACTTGTGGAACGCCTTGACCTTCTCGACCTCGTCATAGCTGCCCATGAAAATGCCCGACCTGTCGTGGATGTGCTCGGGCGCCACCTCGAGCATGCGCTGCATCTTGCTGTTGACGGCTTGGCCGCCGGCTGGAGGGGTGTTAGCTTCTTGCAAGACTTACTCGGAAACGGGGATGATCGGGTACCATTCTCAAACACCATGGCCATGGGCGCGCACTCGTACAGGATGCGCAGCTTGCCCTTGGGGCTCTTCTTGTCGGCCGGGTAGGCAAAGACGCCGCCGTACAGCAGCGTGCGGTAGGCGTCGGCCACCATGCTGCCAATGTAGCGCGCGCTGTAGGGCTTGCCGCCCTCGGGCGCCTCCTTGAGCGACGCAAAGTACTGCTTGACGTTGTCCTCCCAGTAGAGCGAGTTGCCCTCGTTGACCGAGTAGATGGCCCGGCTGCGCGGCAGCCGCATGTCCGGGTGCGTCAGGATGAACTCGCCCAGCCCGTTGTCGAGCGTGAAGCCGTTGACGCTGCCGCCGCGCATCGTGATGACGAGCTGCGCCGACGCGCCGTACATGGTGAAGCCCGCGGCGACCAGCTCCGTCCCCGGCTTGAGGATGTCCTCCTTGGTGCCCGCCGACCCCTCGGCCAGCTTGTGGATGCCGAAGATGGTGCCCACCGACACGCCCGCGTCCAGGTTGGAGCTGCCGTCGATCGGGTCGCACGCCACGGCGTAGCGCGCGTTGGTGCTGTCGCGGAAGAAGATGACGTCCTCCTCCTCCTCCGACACCAGCAGCGCGCACCGCCCGCTCGACCGCATCGCCTCGATGAAGAGGTCGTTGGAGATGACGTCGAGCTTCTTTTGCTCGTCGCCCGTCGTGTTGGACGACCCCGCCAGCCCCGTCAGGTTGACCAGCGTCGCCCGCCGGATGTAGTAGGCGATCGACTTGAACGAAAACTGGAGCGCGTGGCAGAGGAGGCTGGCCGGGATCTCATTAGCATAAAATAATCTCGGGCAGAAGGGAGGGATTGGTTGGGTTTGGGGGCGCCCTACGTAAAGTCGCCGGTGGCCTCCTTGTGTTTTACTTGCTCCTCGGTGAGGAACCGCGTGAGGGTGACAATGTGCGTGTTGACCTTCTCCCCCTCGGGCTGGCCGCTCCCGTTTACCGAAGCCATTGTGACGCTGGTGTGTGTGTAGGTCCCCTTCTTCGAACTGTTCTTTTGTTTGGCAACTGCTCCAATTACGGACGATTGGAGCTTCGAATGCTATGCTCGGAATCTTGTGGTAGAAACAGCAGATTGGTTGGTGTTGTTGGTGTCGAGACGAGACGGTTGGAGAAAGAGGGAGGAAACAAACAAGCAAGACAGGAAGGGATGATGTCAAGTGGAGAAGGAATCCAGCATTAAATCACAGGGCAGGGAGAAGGGAAGAAAGGTCGACAACAATGGCCGATCCAAACTTATCTGGATTTGACAAAAGAAGGGCAGGCTCTTATTCTTGTTAGTTACACCCGAACGGCGTCCATCTCGCAATCAATCGCACACGCCCCCCGTCCCGTTCCTGGCCCATCCATCACCCCACTGGGATTCTTCCGTCCACACGACACGGCCCAGGCCGACAGCTGCACAATAGGGACCGTTACGTACTCCTGCTGAGTCTGCTCGGGTTACTTCTTCCCGCGGGGCGCGCCCCTCATCGGCCGCCATCGGCAGACCACGGCTATGGAGGGGTTCCCTTTGCGGGGCGGGGCGGGGCGGGTCGGGGGGGTCTGACATCAGAGCTCCTCCATTGTCCAATTCCACTCTGAGGGCGTTGCTGTTGGTCAGTCAGGGGGAAGACTCGAAACATCCCTTGCCGCTGCCGCCACTCTCACCACTCACCCTCCAACGTTCCACCCGATAAGGGATCTACTAGATAGATGAAAAGGACGTAACACCGGTCGAGAGGAACAGTCTCCTCATCTCCAAGATCTCCCCGGAGCCTGGGGGAGACATACCCGCGCAACTCCCGAAAAAGAGGATTTCCCGGGACGGCAGGGCAGCCCGGGATACGCTTTGTCCCGAGCTGGACCCGCATCCAGATCCCCGGCATTTCTTGGCTCTTGGCTCGCTCTCAAAGTCTCTTCGCCCAGCGAGAGAGAGCAGGGGTCGCGTCCCGAGGGGGAGAAATGCACGAATCGGGTGTCTTTGCCGTTGACATCAGCTCAGCTCGCTGCGGGTTGGCTTGGGCGGATGACTGGGTCACCTGCGAGTTCCTGACTTCTTTTTTTTCTTTTTGGTCAGGGCTGGCCTCGTGACCTGCGCAGTTTTCGGCTGGCTTGGCGGGAGGATGGATGCCGAGCCCTAACCCTTGCCTTCCGAACCCCTGATAGCCCTGGCCGGGACTACATTATCAGTCTCGGGTTCACGGGCTTGATGTGAAGCTTCGATGTGATGTGCTGGGTATTTGTGGTTATGGCGTACATTAGGCGAAGCAGGTGAGCTGCTGAAACGGCATGAATGTCAAGACGAAGCTGTCGCAAAGTTGGCTAAGAATTGGTGAGAAACAAACAACCAAACTCGATGTTTACGCCCGTCCCTCTAAAGCAGCCCTTGAATAACAAATCTCGAACCCGAAACCCCCTCGACCCTCTAATTCAAGCCGCCCCCAAAATCATCCTCCCGCTGGTACCCATTATCAAGCCGATGGTGCCTCGCCAACGGCCCCCGCGACGCCATCCACTCGGCCGGCCCGTGGTACTTAACCAAGCCCGGCAGCAAGATGGACCGGTCGTTCGCCGCGTAGGAATACCCGTCCCCCGTCTCCATCAGCGCCGGCACGAGCGGCTTGCCCTTGTAGCCGCTCGCGACAGGCGCCGCGGCCCGCCAGTCGTCGACCCCAAAGTTGGGGTCGACCGGGGCCGTGTCGGGCGGGTACGTGTCGGGTGTCTGCTCCAGGTTCGCCTCGACGACGCCGCCCGAGATGCCGATGTAGAAGTTGGGCGCCGCGTCCGAGGCGCGGGCGAGCGACCAGACGCTGCAGGTCTTGTAGAACCGGAGCGAGTTGGAGAGGAAGTACTTGGCGTTGGGCCGGTAGTAGAGGTTTTTCGAGAGCTCGTGCCAGCGGCACGGCAGGTCCTTGACGTGGTTGCATCGTGGCAGACCCTTTGGTTCGGTGCTGAGCGGCTTCATGAAGGGCTGGTGAGGCCGCGGGAAGGGGCCGCTGTCGAGGCAGGGGAGGCCCGAGGTGTGGTAGTAGTGTTTGGTCCACCGGAAGTCAAACACCTGCACCGTGAGCCCGTCTCCGCCGCCGGCTACAAATCGCTCTGCGCCGTAAGCCATGAGGGATTCGGCGTTGGACCACGGATCCACGTTGTCCTGGTAGACGGCATCGAAAGCGGAGGGGCTGCGAAGGTCTTGGAGTCTGCGTGATGTGTGAGCTCAACGAATCGCACGATTTGGGTGGACTGGCTTACCTTATCGTGCCGTCCTTCCATGAACTGAGCAGCAGGTTTGTCCCTCGCTTGGCGCCTGAATGCAAATAGACCGGCTCCAGAGAGTTTGGAGAGATGGCCCCATCGGACTTGATGCGGAATTCTTGCGAGACTCTCTCGCTCTTGGCAGCTGTGTGGCGAGACCATCCAGTGGGAGTGAGGGTGAGATAACGGAGGGCATCTCGGCAGCCGACGAGCGCCAGTGCTATCGAATCCCCATTCCCCATCCATCTGGCGCCGCCCAGCCTCGCCGAGCCCGAAGTTAGGATGCTCTCTCTCAAATCGTAGGTTCTCAGAGGGGATATCTCGGCGCCATCATCTTCGGATAGACCGTAGACCCTCAGGGTGGTTTTGGCGGCGGCGGCGAGGAGCGGGCCCCTGCTGCTGTCGAGGACGTCTAGCGAGTTTATTGTTTCCGACTCGGAGAGTTGCTGGGAGGTGAGGTTTTGGTCGGGAACGGGGCCAAACGTTGCGATCCGCTCGCCGAAGCGGTCTGGCTCAGCCGAGAGGAGAGCCAGGTCTCCGTTGTGCCGTCCCGCGACGATGGCTTGCCCACTGCCGTGCTTAACGATTTTGACGGCCTTCACGTCGTCATAGCCGTAGGTGAGGCCGAGGTCCTTTCCGTTTAGTTTATGCCACGAGGTCCTCGAAGCCTTGCCGCGCCCTTGGCGCTCTCGATAGCGGGCGAGGATATCCTCTCCGGCGCCCCACACAACAAGCTCCTGTTGTGCGGCCGGATCGAACTGGGCGTCGACAACCGTCATGAACGAGGCCATGCCTCCTGTTTGCCGCCGTCCCTGATGTCCGGTATTTTCGGGGCGAGGCAGCAGGACCTGGAACTGAAGGGCCCGTTTGTCCCAGCACCGGCTCTGCCAGGTCATGGATTCGGCCAGTTGGTGCCATGTGTGGCTTCCCGTGGCCGGGGCCGGGACAACAAGGGACGGGAATCTGGTTCGGACAAAAATGCGCCAGCCATCGCTACTGACGAGATGGTGCAGCCTGCGGCAGGAAAGCGCAAGACCCCAGAGATCCCGGGCGCTTTCGAGGCCGGCGAAGACCAGGAAGAGGATGTCGTCGGGCAGGTCCGTAAGTCGATGGGTCATTGGAATGGTTGTTGTAAACTGGACTCGAGTCTGCGAGAAGGTTTCTGATGTTTGTTGTTTGGATAGTTAATTGGGTTGAAAGAGGTGAGATGGAAGACTTATCAATGATACGCCACCCTGCCCTGAAGGTAACAGCCAACCCTGAAAGTTTCACACCCTAGCCAGTGAGTCATAGAATACAGCTCAACCCTTGTTTGTTTATTTGTTAGTGCGGAACTCTTGACATTTATCCTTCACTTCAAAATCAAGAGAAAAAAAGGAAATAGAAGAGAAGAAACATTTCAGAGAAAAGGAGGAGAAAAAAGATGAAGAGATAAAAAGAAACGATAAAAGAAGTAGAAAAAGAAAAGGAGAAAAAGAAAAGTAGAAAACGAAAAGAGCACTCCTGTTTCTTTTTTCCTCTGCTCAGGTCCGCCCCTAACGAACAACAAGTGGGTGACCAACGTTACAACTCCACTGAAATACAGGGCTTTCACCTTCAACTCCGCAGAACCAATCGGTATCCAAGGCGATGACCAACACTCAACTCTGACTCTTCCGTTGCTCGAGGCGGAGCAAAGAGAATGGCTCAGAGTCATGACTGGGTCGGCGCAGCTGCCGCCGCCATCGCTGCGTTTCTGACTTACCGATACATAATCTATCCCGCCGTTTTATCGCCTCTCGCCCGAGTCCCCAGCGCGCACTGGTCCGCCCCCTTCTCGCGCGTCTGGATTCTCTGGATCCGGTTTGTGCATCGAGAAAACAGCACGCTTCACAGCACGCACCGCCGGCTTGGCCCCGTCATCCGCGTGGGCCCGAGCGAGCTGAGCATCAATGACCTCGACAGCGTCCGCACCGTCTACCAAGGCGGCTTCGAGAAGCCTGCTTGGTACTCGGTCTTTGACAACTATGGGTAGGTAGGGCGGCAGGCCCGACAACAGGTGCAAGACGCTCTGCTCACACACATCATGTCCGAAGCGTCCCCTGCATGTTCTCTGCCCGCCCCGGCGCAGAGCACTCGGCGCGCAAGCGACTGATTTCGCATGTGTACTCCAAGTCTTACCTGCAGTCGAGCACGGCGGCAGCAGCCCAGTCGCGGGCCATCCTCTACGACAGGTTCCTGCCGATTCTTGAAGACTCGGTTGCTAAAACCCAGACGCCCCATGGTATCGACATGTACTCGATCTTCATGGCGGCAACCATGGACTTCATAGCGGCCTACATTTTTGGGCTCGGCAACGGCGCCAACTTTCTCGGCGACAAGGCGTACCGAGAGCACTTCCTTGAGTTGTACAAGGCCCGCAACGATTACGGCTACTACGACCAGGAAATGCCCTGGCTGACCAAGTTCTGCCGGAAGCTCGGTGTCCCCCTGTGTCCCAAGTGGGCCGACGGCGCCAACAAGGAGCTGGGCGAGTGGTGCTGGCGTCTGTGTGTAAAAATGGAGGATGCTCAGGAGTCTGAATGCCGACCTCATGCCGGACCTTTGGATCAGCCCATCGTCTGGAGTGCTCTGGTCAGCGGTCTGCGAAACGAAAAGGCGAAAAGGGGGCAGGCCTCGGTGCTGTATCCGACCGCTCTCTCCAACTTCAAGCTGTCCGTCGCCTCCGAGCTGTTCGACCATGTCCTAGCCGGCCAAGAAACAGCCGGCTTGACTTTGACCTACCTCAGCTGGCGGCTATCGCAGTCGTTGGAACTCCAGGCGCAGCTCCGAGCCGAACTCTTGAGTCTCTCGCCCAACATGCGACTGCCGAAGGACGGCACACCACCAGCAATGCCGGATCCCAAGCAACTAGACAGTCTACCGCTGCTTCACGCCGTCGTCACGGAAACCCTTCGCCTCCACGCGCCCATACCCGGCGCGCAACCCCGGCAGACACCGGACTCGGGCTGCCGGATCGGGCCTTATGCCGTTCCGGGGGGTGTCAGGGTAGCTGCTTTGGCGTACACCCTCCACCGCGACGAAACCATCTTTCCAGACCCCGAGGAATGGGACCACACCCGGTGGCTCCCCTCGTGTGTTGGCGAAGAGGATAGGAAACGGAGGAACAGGCAGTTTTGGGCGTTCAGTTCAGGGGGTAGGATGTGCATCGGGTCCAACTTTGCTATGCACGGTGAGTTGGGTTCCAAAGCAAGCCGCGAGCACCCGCTCACGGCCTACAGAGATGAAGCTCATTGTTGCGGCCATCTACTCGAACTACACGAGTCACACTGTTGACGACGACGGCATGGAGAAGCAGTCGGATGGGTATACTGGGCGGCCCGAGAATGAACGGCTGTTTCTGCGGTTTGAGAGGGTGGTTTAAACGAGGCTTGGATAGGTAACTAGCTAACTAACCCTTCGGTTATGAGAGATTCGTCGAAAGAAGCGATCCGAGGACGAGATGGAGCCAAGGTACGTTCAACGTGCGAATATACCAGAGGCTCAGAGTCAGTCCATCTTGTTTCTCGGCGCCCAGGCTCGGTCCGTCGCGACGCTCAGACCGAATGCCCAGCTCAGTACTGAAGCTCCCCGCAATGCCAAGCCGCCAAGGAGCCATCGTGCATTAGCGCCGCCACCTCCAAAGCTTGTCCCTCTGGGCGATGAGGTTCCAAACACAACAACGGCAGCCACGACGAAGCCTGCGGCGCAGGTCGGCACTCCCGAGAGAAACACCCAATCAGAAGAGAGACTCTGCTTGCAGCCTGGAACAACCTGCCCGAAATGGCAGGAGCTCAAGGTCACATTGTCGTCCAAGGAACCCAACCCCCCTCGTCAAGCTTTTTTCCTCGTTGGTTGCTGTGGGAGCCCCCACGTGGATGGGAGTGAACTGCTTCGATGGAGACCAAGTGGTCATCACCAAGTCCAGGTCTCCCCAGCAAACCTGAGATTCGCTGGATAGAGTAGTCAGGGAAGAACGAATCCGAGACGTGCCTGGGTGCACGCGCAAGCTGCAAGCTGCAATTCAGCAGCGTGATGCGAACACTTTTAGAGCCTTTATCAACCCAGCACATGCAGCTTGATAGTTGCGCCCCTTGTCTCCCGCTAGTCCCAGATTTTCCTATTTAAACCCAGCCCCCACCATTGGCTCCCACCTCTCTCTCGAGACTGGATCATTACTTGCGTTGCCCCGTTTCCTCCCCGCCCCCTTCCTCGCGGATCGACAAACCTGCTGTCGTGAAAATGGCCGAACGCAAAAGCCCAGATTCCGGCGCCGATGGCGCTCGGGTAGCCGAGCAGCCTGTGCAGGAGAAGAAGTCGTTCTGGAAATCCATCCTGCCCGTCATAGCCTGCGGCGCGGGCTTGTTTTCCGACGGGTACATCAACAACGTGCGTCTCCCCGTTTGTTTCTCGGCCCTACGCCAGCTAGGGATTTCAAATTAGCGCACAACCGCTGACTGAGTCCAGGTGATCGGATCTGTCGTGACCATCCTGGCGATACAGTACGGCGATGTGTGGAAGTCGTCGAACGCGAAGAACTACCTCGGCGATATTGCCTTTGCGGGGACCGTAGTCGGGCAGCTTGTGTTTGGATACTTGTGCGTGATCTCTGCCGCTCGGGGCTGTTCTATGGGACACGGTGAGCTGACTGCTCACACAGGTCCGACAAGTGGTCGCGCATGAACTCGCTCATCCTCTCGACCATTATCCTGCTCATCTTCACCGCGCTGACCGCCGGCTCGTACTACCACGGCGATGCCGTCGGCATGTTCAACATGCTAACCGCCTGGCGCTTCTTTGTGAGTGCTCCGCTATCTCGTATATTCTGCTGAGCCTGACATGTCTTCCAGGTCGGGATCGGCATTGGCGGTGAGTACCCAGCGGGCAGCGTGGGAGCCGCCGAGTCGACGAGCGAGCTCAAGTCCGGGACGAGGAACACGTGGTTCATTCTCTTCACCAACACCATGATCGACTGGGTTAGTACTAAGCCCTTTTTACTCTCCGTCGGCACGAGGCTGACAGCGTAATAGGGATTCGTCTTTGGCGCCTTTGTGCCCTACGTCGTCGCAGCAGCCTGCCAGAACCAGCACCTCAGCACCATCTGGCGCACCAGCCTCGGCATTGGCGCCGTCTTCCCCGCGGTCCTGCTCGTCCTGCGCTTCTTCGTCGAGGAGCCCGAGGAGTTCCAAAAACACTCCATGAAGCACGCCAAGACCCCCTACCTCCTGGTCCTCCGCTTCTACGGCTTCCGTCTCTTTATCGTCAGCCTGATATGGTTCATCTACGACGTGAGTTGGCCTCTACACACAAAACAACCCTGCCCTCTCAACCCCCCCACCCACTAACACCCCCTCCAGTTCTCAGCCTACTCCTTCGGCATCTACTCCTCCACCATCCTCGCCAACATCTTCAACTCCTCCACGGCGCCCCTAACCACCGTCTTCGGCTGGAACACCGTCATCAACCTCTTCTACATCCCAGGAACCATGCTCGGCGCGCCCATCTCGGACCTGATCGGGCCGCGCTACGCGCTCGCAGCAGGCGTCACACTGCAGGCCATAGTCGGGTTCATCATGGCGGCGTGCTACAACCGGCTGGCACAGCCGGCCATGGTCGGCGCTTTTACCGTGGTATACGGCATCTTTTTGTCGCTGGGCGAGCTCGGCGCGGGCAACAACATCGGCTTGATCGCGGCCAAGACGTGCGCCACGGGCGTGCGGGGGCAGTACTACGGCATCGCGGCCGCCGTCGGCAAGATCGGCGCGTTTGTGGGGACCTGGGTGTTTCCGTATATCGTGGCCGCGGGCGGGGGGTCTGAGACGCTGTCGGCGCAGTACCCGTTTTGGGTGTCGAGTAGTCTGTGCGTGTTGAGCGCGGTGCTGGTGCTGGTCGGGCTGCCGCAGATTGGGCAGGATACGATTGCGGAGGAGGATCGGAAGTTTAGAGAGTATTTGGAGGGGAATGGGTATGATACGCGGCAGTTGGGGTTGAGGAGGGGGGAGGGGATGGAGAGTGGGGAGGTGGTGGTTGGGAAGATGTGAGGGGGGAGAAGATGTGAAGGGGGAGAAGATGTAAGAGGGGAAGGGTTGCGAAATAGCGAGCGGGTGCTTTGATGATTTGAGAGATATGTTCCGACATCTCGGAGTTTTGGATACGTTTCCTGTCCGGATGCCCACAATAATGATACCCAGTACCTGTTTTGATATGCCTCGTCTCTCTTGTGTCATGCCTCGCAAGTTATACATATTTATACATACATCCAATATGTCACTATACGGTCAAGTTTAAATGAGACGTTTTAATCATTACACCGCCAAAATGCTCACTAAATCACTGCTTCTATGACAACAACAACAACCCCCCAGCCTCAGTCCAGCTCAACCTCCTCCAACGCCTCGCTTATAAACGCCTCTCCCTCCTCTCCCCATCCCGTCTCTAGCCCCCTCCCACCACCACCACCGCCCTCACCCCCCTTTTCCCTCCCCTTCCCATCACCAGTACCCTCCCCACCCTCACTACTACTCCCCTCCTCAACATCGCTCCCCCCGCCCCCCTCACTCTCCGTCTCAGGCGGCGTCTCCATGCCCCTCCTCAACCCGCCCACTCCGTTCAAATTCCTCCTCAACAAGCACATCTCGACCGTGATCCCCGGCCCGAACGCGCACCCAACCACATACTCCTTGGGCCCACCACCACCACCAGTCCCCTGACCCTGCGGCGCCAGTGCGTCCATATCCTTGCGCCGCAGGCGGTCCAGCACGCTGAGAATCGTCGCCGAGCTGCTGTTGCCGTGGTTCATGTAGGTATCGTAGCTGGCGCGCATGTGCTCCGGGCTGATGCCCAGCTCGCGCTCGGCGCCCGAGAGGATGGTGGCGCCGCCCGGGTGTAGTGCCCAGTCGAAGTCGGGCGGGGCGCGGTAGGTCGGTGGTAAAGAATAAGGTAGGGAGGTGAGGAGGGCGGAGAAGGTTGGTGCGAGGACGGATTGGGTCAGCTGCGGCACGCGCGGGGACAGGACGACTTTCCAGCCGAGGGGGTCGACGTCGAAGCCGAGGTCGGGTTCGGTTGAGGGGATGGTGTGGTGGTGCCAGCCGAGGAGGGTGTAGATTGCTGGTGGGGGTGGTTGTTGTGGAAGGGGGGAGGCGTCCGGGAGGGGGATGGTGTTGGAGAGGAGGAGGGCGCCGGCGCAGTCGCTGAAGAGGGCGACGCCGATGCGGGTTTCTTGCGAGGCATTGATGGACTCGAGCTCGCTGCGCACGAGGGTGGTGCTGATTTCGAGGGCCACGACCAGGATGCGCGCGGGCTTCCGCCGCATCGTGTGCCCGAGGCAGAGGTTGGCGGCCGTGCGGAGGGCGGCGAGCCCGCCGCTGCAGCCTACGCCGTGGAGGAGGACCTTCTCGGTGTTGGGGCCCAGGCCGAGCTCGCGCGCGACAAAGTGGTCGTACCCCGGGTTCGCCGAGTTGGTGCATGTCGTCGAGACCATGTGCGTCACTTGCGCGGCGTCCACGTGGGCCTCGGCCAGCGCTTTCCGTGCGGCACTCACGGCGAGCGGGACGCCGTCCCTCATGAAGGCCTCGTTGAGCTCGGTGATGGTGGGCGGGTTTGGTTGGTTCACCAGCGGGTGGTCGGGGGTGCCTATCGAGGAGCGCTGGTCGATGCCTGTGAACCGGTTGATGGAGAGGACCTTGCTCATCCTGTGCCATGAGGTCAGCGTCTGCACGCGGGAAATGGGCTGATTGGGACTCACGCTGGAGATTCTGGGTAGAAGCGCTTGCTGAGCACCTCCAACGAGTCGGGCTTGAGATCATGGGGCGGGTACTGGGTGCCCAGCCCCAGGACGGCGAGCCCCAGGTCCTCGAACTCTGCCTGCGCGGCCATGACTGCGTCTGTAGAGGTTGTTGCGGGTAGAGAAGCACCGGCACGTGTCAATTGACTGCTCTTCAGGGCGAGCAGTGTTTGCTTGTGCGTTGCCCGTGACTCACGAGACTGCGCCGGCAAGCTTCGCAAGAGAGCACCGACCAGTGCGTGTCGAGTTCCGCAAACAGCCACAGAACTGCTAGCGCTCGAATTAACTTCGACGGATTGAGACGAGGAGAGATGACGTTGGTGGCTGCTATTTATGGTGGTAAGGTACGAAGTCGTTTGTTGAAGAACCCGAGACAAGACTGCATGCCAGACGCATCTGGCACGAGACAATGCAGCGACCTGCCACTTTATTCAAAGACCCGGCGGAGAGCTCTGCCCCAGTGAAACAAGCTGGAGGTCGTCCATGACACCCACTGGCAACAAGCTGAGGCCCCCGCCGCCACTAGTTCATGCAAGGCCGTTCGGTGCCGTCATCCATGTTGAAACTTGTTGGTCTCCTTGTCCTGTTTGGGCATCTTGGCCGCATTATCCAGGGAACGCGGCCCCAGGTCTCGTCAGTTTACGACCCGGCGCACGTGCGGACCTTCCACGATCGCGACGAACCGCAGATTCAGCCGTAATGGCTGACGGGAGTGCCTGCTTGATGCAGGGCTTCTGTGAACCCTTCTGTGTGACCTCGTGATGCTCTGGCTGAAGTTGGGGTGTGCGTCAGATCGGACGGGAGAACGGGAAGGAAGGGGCCCAGCAAATCGCAGACGTCACCACATCGCAGAACAGCCTGGACAAAGTGCCCTTGCATTTCACAGGGGTGATGTGGGCAGGGGTTTGCGATTGGCCAGGTTGTCTCGGGCCTGGGACTTTGGACCCTAACCCCCTTCCAAGCTCGGCCACTCCCCCTCGAGTCCTCGAGTCCCCCTTCGTGGCGTATGCGCTGCTCCATGCTACTAACGAGTGGCTAAGCCGTCCTTTTACTAGTACTTGAGCTGGATGGGAACCACGGATTATAGCCGGCTAGGTAAGGGTCGAGGAGAGCATGAGGATGGGTATGGCGGCTTGAATGAAAAGCCTCATCCCGGCACCCAATATCGTCAAGTACGGCTGCCGACTGTACGTCAGAGTTCAGTCCAAGAGGCTTGCGAATCCCCCCCAGCTCGCCAATTACAAGAGATTCTGTCGCTGAACTAGACTGAACATACACTTAAGAAAGGTAAGAAGAGCTAACAAGACTCGGAGGTATCAAAAACATCGGCCACCCACCGCGCAACCTGCGCCCACCAAAAAGCCAGCAATCACTTTTGTAAGACCGGCCGTCCAGCACCACACCCGAGTCCACTCCCGGTCCTGCCTCCATGGCTCATACTAGCCTCACCACCCATCTCTTCTTACGCCGTCTTCTTCCACTGCAGGTAGACGCCAATCAGGGAGCTCAGTGTGCCCGCAAGACCAACAAAGCCGTCATCGAAACCAACCCAGTTGAGCGCCGACAGCGGGACCGTCAGATCGCACAGGTCCGACGTCAGCTGCAGCCGGCTGGCCGTGCGCTCCCTACAATGCGCCGTTAGCCACTATCATGAGCGGTGGAAGGATAAAAAAAAACTAAAAAAAAAAAACTCACATGGCAATCCTCTTCCCCTCCAGCACCCCCTCCCCCTCCTTCCGATCAACCCTCGCCTCGCGTTGCCGCAGCCGGTACAGGGTATACACCTGGCTCAACACACTGCACGCAAGCCCGGCAGCCCAGAAGCGGTACGCCTCCTGCTGCAGGCGCTTGGCGCGCGCGCTCTTGCGGATGCCCGTCGCGTCCAGCACCGTCGCCAGGTCCATGGTCAAATACCCGGCATAGCCCAGCTGGCGGCCGACGGCCGTGTACCGCAGCACGGGGTCCATCGAGGTGGTGGCGTCGGCCGCGACGGCCGCCGCCTTGAGGTGCTCGACGTTCTTGCCCGCGCGCAGCACCTTGCGCACGAGCCCGAACTGCTTCTTCATGGTTTCCCATGGCTGGATGCTTGTCTGCGGCCGGTTGGTGCGCAGCAGGTACCAGGCGTAGAAGCGCGCAAAGTACTGGAGCGTGCGCAGCAGCTTGTCGCGGCCGACGGTGGTGGCGACGTATTTGAGGTAGTGCGAGACTGCCGGGTGGTAGATGAGGGCGTCGGCGACCATTTTGGCGGCGTTTCTTGGATGCGGTGCCTCCCTCGGTTTTATTTTGTAAATGTGGTTCGAGTTGAGGGTCTTTTCGGCCGTCGAGGAATCGACTTCGGGTTTGCAGTGATGGTTGGGCGGTAGTGGGATGGAGAGGGTTGGACAATGTCGGGATGGGGGATGGTGGAGGCCACAAAGGAAATGGGATGACGGGAGCGTGCGCACATGCCGAGGTTGCGCCCTGCAATCGAGCCGAAGGCAATGCAGGAGCAACAAGGGAGCAGAGCGGGGCTGCTTCGGCTCATGATTCAACGGACGGCCGAGTCAAGGGTTTGAAACACAGGGTTAGGGTCTGATGTGGTGCTCCTGCACCCCCCTAAACGTGGATATACGGATGATACGTCAAGGTATTTGAGATTCTCGTCTATCGCAGATATGCAGCCATTCATGACGTTTAGCCCAAATAAACATCAAATGCTAGATCTAGATCCCATGCTCCCAAGCACACCGGCCTGCCCATATCTACACGACAAGACACAACTACAGCTTCGGTGAAGGCGTAAACAGTCCTGTCCTCTCCTTCAGCGTCTCCTCGGCCTCCTTCTCAATCCTCGCGACAAGATCCTTGCAGGTGGGAATATCGTGGATCAGCCCGATAACTTGGCCGGCCGTCCACACTCCATACTCGGGGTCGCCGTTGACAAAGACCTCGCGGCCGCGCTTGCCGCTGACGTAGGGCGCAATCTCGGCGAACTCGCCCGTCTTGCTCTCGTGCTCGACCTTGAGCGCCTGCTCGGTCACCTTGTTGCGGAACAGGCGCGTCGTGTTGCGCCAGCGCCGCAGCAGCAGCGCCGTGTCGGTCTCCTGCGCTTTCACGATCTGCTCCTTGATGTTGGGGTGGATCGGGCTCTCGACGGTGCACAGGAAGCGCGTGCCCATGTTGATGCCGCACGCGCCGAGGCACAGCGCCGCCGCGAGGCCCTGCCCGTCGGCGAAGCCGCCCGACGCGATGAAGGGCACGTTGAGCGTCTGCCGCGCCCGGCTGAGGAGGATGAAGTTTGTGATGTCCGACTCGCCGACGTGGCTATGGCGCCGTCAGTGTGCTTGCCTACGCGAGACTGGGATGGGATTCGACTTACCCCGCGCACTCAAACCCATCGATGCTCAAAAAGTCAACGCCCAGCTTCACAGCAGACTGCGCGTGCCGGATGGTTGTGCACTTGTGCAGGACGATGCAGCCGGCCTTCTTCAGCTTGGAGATGACGGGCCCCGGCGAGTTGCCAGCCGTCTCGACAATCTTGATGCCCTCGTCAATGGCGACCTGGGCATAGGCCTCGTAGTTTGGCGGGACAAGTGCCGGGAGCAGGGTGATGTTGACGCCGAACGGCTTGCTCGTCAGCTTCCTGCACTTGCGGATCTCCTGGCGCAGGCCCTCCGGCTCGGGCCAGATGAGGGCCGTGATGATGCCCAGGCCGCCGGCGTTGGACACGGCACTCGCCATCTCGGCGGTTCCGACATGCTGCTGCGTGTTAGTTTGCTGTGCCCGGTCCAAGAGGGGGGTGGACTTGCCTGCATGCCACCCTGCACCACAGGGACTTTACATCGCCAATGAGAGCCAGGTCAGTTTGAGTCCGCATTTGTCTGTCCATGACATCCCCTCTGATCTGCGCATCCGAACCACGTACCTGCAATGCCGAGGCGGCGGGTCAGCTCCGTGTTGAAGGGCATCTCTGCTGCAGCGGGGTGTACGCGAGCGCAAGGCAGTGAACGGACGGCTCAAGCGAGAGCGGGAAGCGGGTTGCGAGGTCAGATTACGGATCCGAATTTACGGCAGGCCGGGCGCGGTTCAAACGAGAGATGCGTCGGACAACAAAGGAGTGGAAGTTGGATACGGGAATCCTTCATATGGTCGTCGAAGACACGGTCATGCTGCGACACGGCGAGGGGCGGTTTCCTCGGCAGGGCTCCATCCCTCGTCGCCAGGCCCACCAGCCTCCGCGTGGTGAGATGGAGCCCTGCCGAATCCTGGGGTTGGCGAGCCGAGGCATGTCCAGGGGCCACCATCCCGAAACGGGTCAGGCGGAGCCGGCACATGCTCAGCTGAGCCTGGGCCTGCCTGGTAATTTTCAGGCGTGAGATGCATGTTAACAGTCTTACTGTATTGACGGACAATTGTACAATACATGCCCGGGGCTGTGTTAGTTACACGATAATTACGGGCTTGGTTTCCCCCACTTACATCGCCTCTCCCAAATCGACCGGCCGGCAGCCAGCTGCCTCCGAGCCTTCTCTCAGTCAGGTGCAGTGCTACAGTCCCGTTCGAAACCGGCTTCCGGTCCTCTGGGTGCAGATTTTCTTCTGCGCACAGACGATCCTGTCTTGGCGCTGATAGGTACACTCCCTGTGGACAAAAAAACAGGTACACCAAAAGCCCATTTGGGGTTAGACCCACATACATCTACCATCACAAAACGAACCGCCATTGCACAAAACCCGATCAATCTCTAAACCGAACAGATGTATGGAATTGAGAAGAACGGCAGAGAACTTGAAGAGCAATGACAGGTCATTAGATTACATTATGTTTTACCAATTTTGGGCTCGTTTTGGCTAAGAAATGGTACGTCGAGATGTTGCAAGATGGGTTTTGGTGTACCTGTTTTTTTGCCCAGGGGGTGACTGGATGACCTGCCAGGTACTTCCCGGCAAGAATGAGTCGAAAGCTCCCCTTGTCACGGGCACGATTAGAAAAGCGATTTATGGCTGAAGGCTGGGACTAAGCTTCATTGTACTATTTCCCCCCACCTACAGTATTACTCAACGGTAGCGCCAATTCCAACAACATTGCCGCCGACCCTTACAGTACAAATAGCTCTTATTTAGAGTGATGTACTGTACGGAATGTGAAGTTCAAGGCTACTTAGTCCTCCGATACATCACTATTAGGATGGCTAATCCTATACCCGGTAGTTGTCTCTGCTAGCTCGTCAACGTTGGGTAGCATAAGCAAGTCAAATGATGTCGGCTGGAAAGTTACGAAGATTTTGGTGATGTCCTCGCATGAGCCATGCTCCCTGATTAAAGGAGGAACCGTTATTGTAATCGTCTTTGAAGAACTTCCCGGGAACGCTGCGTCATCCGTGTGCGGATTCCTCCGTAGAGGAGGAATGGCCTCATACGTTCCACGGAGTATATCCTTGATCCCCCAACACGGACCCAGATTATATGTAGTTATAGACATATATAACTATGTCTCCCAAGTAGTTTATAGCCACCTTCACCTTAGTATTGTGCTGTACCTCTATTCGTTCCCCTGGGCCGAACAAGATTCCGTCTCTGATCACTTGGATCACGAATGATGTTTGAAAAGCAGCCGTAGGCGTCTGATTAGCCAAGTCCTTGACCATCCTATATCAGGCCAAGTGTTCTAGCACATTGCAGATGCGACTAGTGCCCGTTTGGTCTCGCGGCATGGTTGGTAAGTTGATGACCTTTCGACTAGAGTCGTCCAGAATTTCGTATTCCTCAGTCTTGCTCAGCACGACCTGGAAGGCTGGAACTTAGTCAGTGTCGATGTCAGTACCAAGTGACCGTTCCTTGACCGCTGCTAGAGACCTGAACTCGATTGAAGAGTTCTTTGCGGAGCTGAAGGCTTTCATCAAGCGGAATTGGCAGCTTTATGGAGATCTCCCATATCAAGATTTTAGGTCGTTCTTGGAGTGGTGTGTCGACACTATGGGAGCAAGGGAGTCGAGTGCAGCCGGACATTTTCGCAACGCTGGACTTTGTATTGAAGAACTATAGAACATATATAGTACAGTAGCATAGAGTCGCCCTTATTTTCATAACCAACCGCTGGCATGCTAGAAGTTGTACTGCTTAATCTATATCCTTATATCACGAATGAACCGCTGTGCAATGCCTCTCTTTAGACTATTTTCGATATAAAACCCGGCGTCTTGATTGTTATACACCTGTTCAAGGTTGAGACCATCGGCCAATGTCAAGTCACAAGCCTTGCAGTACTCTATCTTAGGTGCTTTATTACCAATCTGCGAGTATTGCTAGTCACTATATCTTTTGACGGCAATATCCCGCAGTCTTAGTATTTCAAGTTGAGCAGAACGATCGCGCGATACTAATCCTGTGGATTCGGGCGTCGCAGGTGCTAAACACGGCGTAGAGGCCTGGGGGGGTTGAGCGGGTATAACGTTGGTTATATTAATCATCGGAAAGCCGGCTTAGGAGGCTCCCTACTTCCTTTGTTATTTCATGTATTGTGCTTCTTCGGCATATAGCTGTTCGCGAATCCCGTTTGGCATATTATCGTGAGTCTATAGCTTATAGCCCTGGTCTACGTGCTTGATAAGGCTCCTCAGATGGTGAGTCTTACAACTTGTATTGTTGCCTATAGTGTTACGCCAGCAATACGGACTCAGGTGACAGGGTGGTCCGGGACATTGCATCAGATTATACACTTTACGCCAGATGGACGGCTGACCCGAAGCTTCCTCGGGATCAAGCTACATGGCTCGTTTGCAGAGCATCTGTTGAGAGACGGACGAAAACACTCGTTTGGAACCCTGCTACGCTATTGTGTTCTGGAATCCCCCGGTCTCGATATAACTGAACGACATCTGAATTCTGAGCCTCTTGTTGGCACGGAACAGCCTACTCCAGACCAACAGCTGCTTCTCCAGGATCGCCCACTCAATGTCAAGTTCATCAAACCGCTTTACGAGATCCCGCTCCGATCGGTCCGTGACCGACACGACGACATTGATTTCGTTGGCCTTAAATGACTTGTTCGACGGCAGCTTTTTATCAAGAAGGTGTTTGAGCTTCGGCTGGAGGAATGTCTCCTAGAAAGCATGGGGTACAAGCACGAGGTCCTGTTCGGTGTCTTTCGCGGCCACTCTATTGTTGACGGTTAACTTCCATTCAATGGAATAGTAGATGCAGGTTGGCGGATGTTCGTCGTATGCCAAGTCTTCACTCCAGTCAGATAGCTGTATGAACGGCAATTCTCCCCGACCGCGGCGCGTTAGGCTTTGGTTCGCCAAAGTAACATCGTCAACATAGCCGACGTCCGTTGATGTAGGGCTTCCGGACGATAAATGCTCGGTTGGAGTGTCGGTCGTATACCCAACGAGGGAATTGGGTGGTTCGGATGCCGGCCAAACGACGAAGTCATCAAATGCGAGGGAGTCTGGATTGGCCATAGCTACTTCGCATCAATCGTGGCTCCGCTCCTCGAGGCTGTAAAGAGCTAGATATCGTAGTGTACACGGTACAGGGGCGATTTGCGGTGCGGCTATTATAGTATCGTTGGCGTGTGATCTTGTCTGTGGCCAAGAACCGAGGATTCCAAGGGAAGATGCTGAGCCAGTCAGCGGGTGCAGGATTGCCAGGCTTTGTTGTTGCTGACCGTCCATAGGGTCACGTGCTTGATACAGTGCTGCGGCTAAATTTAGCTCGTGCGAACGTTCGCAAAGAGAGGGAATCCAGAAACTGGATCCTCGTGCTTAGGCCCACCTCGAACCCACCAGCGCAGCGGATCAACGATCTGACGGACCACATTCCCTCCGCGACGTAATGCGACGATTTTTCCGCCGGCGGCGGAAAGTCGTAGCAACCGAGCCGGCAGCTGAGCACGACCCGCCGGAACGATCGGCTGCGACAGCTTCGTCCTCAACCAAGACCTTCCCGTCAGGCATCAAACTGCTTCACGGCGCGGCACACGCCACCGTCGAGTACGTACACTTTCACTCCAAGCTACAGTAACCCAACCACTGATAATCCCCGCTCAGCATCGTCTTCGTCCACGGCCTGACTGGCGATCGCGAGAAGACCTGGACCGCCCGCGACGCATCCGAGCCTTGGCCCACGGCCCTCCTCCCGTCTGAGCTCCCGACCGCGCGAGTGCTCACGTTCGGATACGATGCATATGTGGCAGACTGGCGAGGGGTGGTTTCGCAGAGCCGGATCGGAAACCACGCATGGAATCTGCTAACATCTCTCGCAACGTATCGAGAGAAAGACGACACGGTGGGAGCCTACGCGACTTACGAATGATCGACCGCGCTAACCGGCCGTAGAACGAACGGCCGATCGTATTTGTTTGCCATAGTTTGGGGGGCCTAGTGTGCGAGGATGTACGACCCCTACTTTGTTCTAGAGTACTGCGCTGATACCTGCAGCAGGCCTTGGTCAGGTCAAAAGAGCGACCGGAGCGACATCTCCAGAATATCCTTCGATCGACCCGAGGGATCGCCTTCCTAGGAACGCCGCACCACGGAGCTGGCCTCGCTCAGTGGGCCGAGCTATTGTCTCGCTCGATCGGCGTGATTAAGCAGACGAATACCGAGATTGTGACCGTGCTTCGACGCGAGTCGGAGATGCTTGCGCGGATTCAGGACAGCTTCCACACAATCGTCATGGCGCGCAGCAGGGACGGATTACAGCCGATCCAGATCAGCTGTTTTTACGAGGAGCTGCCTTTACCAGGCGTTGGCCAGGTAGGCCTGAAGCATGGCTTTATAGTGCGCGGTTAATTAACGAGTAGCATAGGTGGTGCCGCAGCACTCGGCAATCCTCCCGGGGTATATCCCGATCGGCATCCACAGAAACCATATGAACATGGCCAGATTTGTCTCTGCTGACGACCCCGGGTTTACGGCTCTTTGCGGAGAGCTCCACCGGTGGATCAAGCAGATGAATGTGACTGAAAGACGTCACGACAATCCACCCGCCTCGGACCCCACACCGAGTTCAGCGGATGGACAAAATGGACGCACGAGCTTGGCCCCACGGTGTAGGTAGAATCGTCATACCGACTGCTCGTGCTCAGACTAAGCAGAATAGTTCTCGTGCTATTTGTAATATTCGCCCACTTTGCCGTCCTGATGACCAGCAACCCAGACTCTGTTGGATCTTTGCCCGAGGAAAAACTCCCGGTTTTCACAGATTGGAATGGTGACGGCCGTCCAGATCTCGTTGCAATCAAGAAGAGCGACACCGGTTCGGGAAGTACAGAGGTGCATATCCTTTCAGGGGCTTCGAACTTCCATGACTTTATCCTGCAGACGGGAACTGTACTTGGCCCGACAGACGAAACGTTCGCTTTTGCAATGACAGATTGGAATGGTGACGGCCGTCCAGATCTCGTTGCAATCAAGAAGAGCGATACCGGTTCGGGAAGTACAGAGGTACATATCCTTTCAGGGGCATCGAACTTCCATGACTTTATCCTACAGACGGGAACTGCACTTGGCACGACAGACGAAACGTTCGCTTTTGCAATGACAGATTGGAATGGTGACGGCCGTCCAGATCTCGTTGCAATCAAGAAGAGCGATACCGGTTCGGGAAGTACAGAGGTGCATATCCTTTCAGGGGCATCGAACTTCCATGACTTTATCCTGCAGACGGGAACTGCACTTGGCCCGACAGACGAAACGTTCGCTTTTGCAATAACAGATTGGAATGGTGACGGCCGTCCAGATCTCGTTGCAATCAAGAAGAGCGACACCGGTTCGGGAAGTACAGAGGTACATATCCTTTCAGGGGCTTCGAACTTCTACAACTTTATCCTGCAGACGGGAACTGTACTTGGCCCGACAGACGAAACATTTGCTTTTGTAATGATAGATTAGAATAGTAATAGCTATCTAGGCCTTATTGCTATTAAGAAGAGTAGGATTAGTATAGAAGGCATCGAGGTTTATATTCTTTATAGCTGATTTATGCTAAGATATTTATCTAAGCTGTTAGGCTGATAGTTACTAATTCAGTAATTAGCTTTAATATAGTTATATAGATTTATTGTTACTAGTATGCTATCGCTAGATTGCCTATACTAATCAGCGTATCGGGATACTCCTCTCCTAGCATCTTCTTTCTAGTCTCGACTACTTACACGTCTAGCGCCTCGGCCTCCTTCTATCGGCCTTGTTTTAGATACGTCGCCGTCAGGTTGGCTATGCTGCTCAGCATTAAGGGATGCTCCTCTCTTAGCATAGCTCTACATAACTCTACTGCCTGCTTCTTGAACTTCTCTGCATCTTTCCACCGGCCTTGATAGAAGAAAAACCCGCCGGCGCAGTGCAGTAGTGACGCCTTTGCCACCCTCTCGCCATTCGATCCAGTGCCTTTGAACTTCAACACGGCATATACGTGTGGAAGGTATACGCTACATATATCTTAGCATATCGTACCCTTCCTACTAAGCCACTTTTAGATAACCAATTGTATAAGGCAGTGCATATCAAATCTATAGTTAGCCTTTGTCCTCAACAAAACAAAAAGCTTTTAGAATGCCGAGCGCCTTCGTAAGCTATATTTCCCCCCTTTGCTCTTGGCCCTGCTGCTAACTATAACGGGATAGAAATTCGGACGGAATGGCCTACCGGTCAAAGAGGCTCATGAGTGAGAGAAGCTCGCCTACGAAGGCATTCTGCCGTTGAATCTGCTCGAACGAGAGAATCCATGTCTTAGCCCCTGCACGAGTCTCCGAGTCTCTCCCTACCGCCTCAAAATCATCGCTGAGCAGATCAACGAGGTCCTGATCGCTCTTGTCCAAGAGTTGAAGGTACTCGCCGACAGCTATGGTGTTCTCCTAGATGAACGCGGCCGCCTAAACAAGCGCGAGCGGAAGGTGTTCCAGACATGAAGAAAGTGCAGAAGATTCATTGGTAGTAACGCTCATTCCGTCAAGGCGTACGCGAAGCAGCTGGTCTGTTTCACCTTCGTCCATCTTCCCGACCTCAATGGGACGTTACCCCTTGGTCAGCCTCGAGCCCGTCTATATGTTCCTAGTTGTGAGAAGAATGGAACCGTGGGAGCACTCGGGGATGTAAACGACCGAGGCCCTCGTGACTAGATGAGCTCGCATCCGCAGGCCCTATCTGCTGTCCGAAGAAGACCTACATATCATCAGCATTGTCAATAACCATGAGCCACCGGCCGCCATCCTTCCGCTCTAGCTTCTCATTGTATCGATGATGAGAGGAGCTTTTGACTCATTCTTGCCGGAAGTACCTGTGGATCATCTGATGTACCGTCAGCGCCAAGAACATATGGTCTGTGCGCAGAAGAAAATCCAGGCCCAGGAGACCAGAAGCCGGGTTTCGAACGAGACTGTATTTCACTTCTCACCTGTCCAACCATTGACTCTGCGCTCTTCTCGAGGCCCTTCTTGTCAACCACAACTCAAGCTCGTCAGGTACCATGTGCGCCGTTTGCCCCAGGACAAGCCAATGCCCGGATCGTCTACTGTTCATTATTTCGTTGAAGCTGCGTCTGCAATTACTTTTCTCGGGCTCCTCAACTTTTGACGAGTTTGACGGGCCTTCTTCTTGCAGTCAACCCACGCGTGCCTCAACCTCGAGGCGCTGGGGTTGCCGTCGCCCATCTAGGCGCCTGCACCATCAGCCTGTAGTACAGGCATTGTCAGCCCGTGGAGATGGCAGCTTTTTAAGCTATTATCTTCCTGGCCTGCCGAGCAGATTGCTGATGTTTCTGTATCGCCAAACCGCCCATAGAAGGGCATCAGCTAAACCCACCGCCGGCGCCAACGCTTCCGGTCGACCATGTGCCTAGATGCGGACGATTTTGGGGCGCCCCCGTCACTCCCTCGGTCATGTCCGTCCTGCTGGCCATGGCAGCACCGCACTGGCACTCGACCGACATCAGGATCCCGGCAACGCTTTGTGTATAAACAGGCCGTCGTCCTCTGCCTCCAGCGAGCATCGTTCTGCCACATTCCGCTTTCGCCACCCTTCTGCTCACGCCGCTCCAGCCTACAAAGCTTGCCAACGAGGGGACGTTACGGATCGCTGCTTGTGAGCCGGCCGTTTTCGGGGGACACCCAGCGGGTCACAGCAGACGCCGCAACGCACTGAAACACTGACACCGCCGCCATGTGGCGCCGGCATTTGCCCGTTGAGCAGTTGGTGTTCACTGATTCGGTTCCTGTACCCTACCGGAGCCGCGTGTTTACCCACAAGCCGGCCTTGGTCCAGACAGTCACACCCCCTGCGCCGGTCCGTGGCCGACAGTTATGGACGAGCCGCGTGTCACCCGATCCAAATGCTGTACGCCGATCGATCAACATCCATTCTTGGCCGGGAGCCTGCGGCCAAGTGCAAGCCGCCGTTGAGCATGCGACCTGGTTGGACCGGAAGAGTCTCCAAAAAGTAGGGCGGGCCGATGCGGCAGGAAGGGAGTGCTGCTCTGCCGGGCTTCCACAAGGCCGAGACCCCTCCTCTTGGGAGCCGCTGGAGAAGCAGCAGAGGACCGGCTTGGTGATATGCAGACAAGCAGAGGAAAACGGACAGAGAAATCCAACTGACAATGGTTACAGGCCCCTAGTCCACATTACCATCTCGAGTGGGCGTTTTCCTCCCACGACACACGACACACGACCTATTACCTCATACTTGCGGCCATCCTCGGTGAACCGAATCGCAGAACAAGGTCCGGTCAGATTCTAGCCCGATAGTGCTGGTTGCACATGTCCCACGTACTAGTTCAACACTCTCGGTCGCTCTCAGAGGTGCGCTAGCCGTCAAGCACCGCTTGCTATAGTCACTGCACAACATATGGATGCGTTCCACCATCATCCGTGAGACAATCCAGTGGGAGTTCCCAGCAGGCCGGTACCGCCCGATTTGTGTTTACGCACAGTTGCCATCCACCAGCTGCCCAGACGCAGCCATTGTCTACGCATCATGATTCGTCGGCATTTCGGCCCTTGATCGAGTCGGGGATATCTGACTGTTGCCATCGGACCTCGCGGGCTGATACAGCCATGACACGACGGAAATGAAGAAGCAAACACATGACACCAACCCCGGCGGGACCGATGGGATCAATCGGGGCTGTCTGTCCGGAGTGACGTGATCAACAGCACACAAACTGCAGGGTATGTTGAACTTGTAGCACAGCCGTCGACGGTCCAGTTTATCTTGACAAGCCCGAAGAGATTCTCCAGACTTCGTTGACACACTCCACGACCACGTTTTCCCCCGTCCAATCACCGCCAGGCAAGTACCTGTCGCTGCCGTCCGATTTGCTCTTTGCGCTCTCAGTCACGAACCAAAGCGAACAGCTTGGTGTCTGGTCAAGGTCTGTCATGCTCGGCTGCTCTCGATTAAGACGAGGGCTGCGTCTGACGGTGACAACTCAGACCAACTTCGCTCGTCTTGGCACCCGAACGGCATGGCATTTCTGCCCAGCCCGCAACCAATCTCCGTTGTGCAATTCTGTGGTTCTTCTGCTGGGTGTTGGCAGATCCGATGCCAGTTCACTCTTACCCCTGGCACTTCTAGCGTTAGTTCGCTTTGGGGAGTTGCTTAAGTGGGCTGACAGCTCATCGATGCCCCAGCGGGCGCCCAAACTTTTACCCTTGCTGCCGACTGACCGGTGGTGCATCACATTGCTTTTTCTGCACACTCTGTCTTGACTTCCTCGTCACTGGCGAAACACAGCGCCGGGACGCGCCAATTCCCGGCAGATGGAGTTCGGCTGCCCTATGCACCGCTGGCATCGACGTCCAGGTGTACGTGCATAACTACATACACCTCGAACCATGCCGTGTGCTGCTTCTTCCCAGTCACAACTGCAGCACCGTCAGGCCTGGGCTGGTGTCATGGCCTGCTCGAGTCCCAATGGATTCTGTGGTACCGTGTTCACTGGAGAGCGGTGACTTGGCACACAGCAGCAGCGCAGGGACCAAAAAGCAAAGAGAACGGTCAAGAAGATCAGAAAACAAATCTGGTCCATCCACCGCCTCGGATGGAGACAAGTCGGAGCCGTGCCCACCAATCCACACATAGGATAGCCTTTCATATTTGTCCAAGTCGCTGAAATATCTGATCTTTTTTCGCTTTCTTTCCAGTCCCGTCTTCCTCCAACTACACCAGGCCAGGAGAGAGACCCCTTTGCCTCCTCGCTCTGCCTTCGTCCGTCCGTCCATCCCTGGCCACGATGCACCATCCCGTCTCCTGCTCATAATCTACTCGCTGTCGTCCTGCACCTTTGCGAACAAACAGGTCTCTCGGGGATAGCAAAACAGGAGACGGCACAGACGGTACGGCAAGGGGTGTGCATCTTAATTAAGCACATCGGCTCTTCGAATCCCTTTCGGCCACATCAGAGCGTCTCGCAGACCGGTTGTCTGGAACCCAAGTGGTACCTGGCGCTACGGGCTATCCCGAGAGTATAAAGGCCATCTCAGACGCAGTCACCACTCTTTTTCTCCTCTACTTGACTCCCAAAGTACCTTGTCACGATCGATCTGGCCAAGACGCCGCAGATCTTAGCAACATCGCCATCCACCACCAGATCTGGCAACACTACTACGTTCTTCTCTTCCGTTTCACACCCAAACACAACCACAATGGCGTATCAGACCTGGCAAGACAAGCTGGAGGGTACGACGCCCCCTTTTTCTTTCGCCCTTTCCCCACCGCCTCTCTTGAACGCCATAACTAACCACCGGTGGTTCCCCAGACGCCTGCCGCGAAGTCAACATCGCCGCGCCCATCTTCCAGATCGTCTCCGACAGGCGAGGTAAGCCTAGCTCTCACCCTCATCCTCACCAACCTCGCTTCCCAAATATCCCCCACCCTCACCACCCACCCACCACCCGATACCAACTAACCATGTGATTTAATTTAAACCAGGAGGGCGCACGGCCTGGTCGAGCACGGTTACGGTCTACGGGCAGGCGCACAGCGCGCGCTTCTGGTACGACGGCAAGAACCTGCACAACGCAAAGGAGGACGCCGCCGAGGTCGCGCTGCAGTGGCTGGGCCAGCCCACCGGCAGCTCTGCCTCGGCGGGCTCCGGATCCAGCCCCGCCAGCTCGCCTTCGACGGCTGGGGCTGCTACTGCTGCTGGTGGTCGGGGTGGGTGGTAGGGCTGCCTGTCGGCACCTGCTGCCTACCGCGTACCTCTATGTGGGATGGGAGGGGTCGTGGCCTGGGGGAAGGGGTAGGGGATCGGTGGAGGGGAGGGGAGGGAGATGACGGATGGGCTGAGATTTGATGGACTCTCTCTCTCTCTTGTGGACGACGGGTACGCACGGAGGGAGGCGAGGAGGGACCGAATGGCCGTGAAGTCTGGGGTTTGGGACCAAAACCTCAGGCGACATATGTGCTGTTTGGTTCTTTTCTTTTCTTTTCTGCGCAGGCCTGGTCTGCTTGCTGTTGGGTTCTGTCTCTCGGTTTGTCTTGTCCTCCTCCCCTCGCCTCCCCCCGACCCCGCCCGCCGCCCCTTTCCGACGCTCACTACGATACCTCCCCTCCCTGGGTGACGCACTCCCCTGGGCGGTTTACGACTTTTTGCGTACGACTTTGGCTTCGGGCTGACCTTCTCTGGTCTCTTTCTTTTCTTTCGGGCCGGTTTCTTGCCTTGCATTCTTGTACAATGGTGATACAACTCCTGTTTTAACCCTTTCCTACCTACCTCTTCGGGCCCCCTTTTTACTGTCTTTTCACCCCTTTCCCCTTTCATTTCGCCAAATCTCTACGGAGTTGACGGACACCGCATTGGGTACTCGGCGGAGGAATTTTTTTATTTATTTGTTTGGCTGGGCTGGGCTGGTTCGTTCGTCGAGGTTGGCCCTGTCGGCACTTTTCTTTCTGCTGCATTTCCCTTTCCTTTCCTTTCCCCGCGGTAATTCTGGAGGTCACTGTCACGCATGCGAGGGGATCATCATGGGAAAGGCACTGTGCTGGGTCTGGAGCATCTCTTTCTCTGCCATTTCCGAGCTGTCAGGCCCATCAGAGTGGGCACGGAGTCCCAAAAAGCGTCCCTGGTTGCTTCTGGCAGTGCGGCGGCTTGTCTCACTGGGCGGACTGCTGGTGGGTGTTTGGTGCTTTGCTGGCGGCCTGGGTTTGGTCTCCAGGGACTGGGGGCGCAAAAGCGGTCTGCATCTCTCTGGTCGGGTGACCACCTACCTGGCGCTGCGGCATCCATCCATCCCCGGTCATCTGGACGGACAGGCAAGGGCGGCGACCAGTAACAATGGGGGGTTTTCCGGGTGACAGATAAAAGTTTCTCGTTGTCTCTTGGTTATGGCATTGGCTGGCTGGGTTGGGCTTAGATTGGATCGGCTGTTTTGTTTTGTTTTGTTAATATTTTTTTCGGTTCTCGCCCTACAAGATGGGAATGACAAGAGCTCCCTCCGATGACGGACACTTTCCCACATTCCAATCTCCTCCCTGTCTAGCTCAGTGCTTGAGTGAACAGTACTGGGGTTGTCAGCGACGCTAAAGTGAAGAAAGCAATGCTGTCGAAGAGCCAAGACGGCTGATCAACTCGGTAGGCAAGTTCCGAGGCGATGGGATGGGTCTAGGGGTCGACAGGTTGATGGGCGGACGATGGCGAACGGGAATTTCCACCTCGCTCACCGCCAGTGTGGGAAACCGATGGCTCGACGGGCACTTGCTTCTTCTGATTTGCTTCCGACGGGGTCGACGACAGCTGCGTTTGTTGCTCGGCCCGAGCCCCGCCGGCTGGGGTGTGGTAGGTCTGCTCAGTGTCCACGTCGGGCGCCCAAGATTTGGGGACGCGCATGTGGAGAGTGTGGGACAAGCTGCGAATAGCAGCCAGACAGCGGGCAGCGGGCAGCGGCACCTGTTCCCGTGACCGGCGTCACGGGACGACGGGGGACAGGAGGGAGCGGATTGGTTGGAGATTAGGTACGTTGAGTTGTTCGGGTCCGACCCTGGGCAGCTCGATTGCACTGTCGGATGTGCATGAAGCTGTCGTTCGCCTTTGACCTGTTGCTTCTCTCGTCAGGAACACAGTGGGAGCGGTCAGTTCAAGGTTCGGTGGAGTTACACAGTACCTAGGTGAGGCCCGAATCAGCCCTGTTCTCGGCGCGTTGCAAGGGTGATAGCGGTGTGTGGGGCTCGCCTTGCCGTAAGTGGGGTCAACTCGAATTGTGAGAAGCTGAGAAATTGTCCATGAAGGAAGAAACTACCCGACGCAAAAGAGTCTCGAAAAAGGACTTTGCAGAAGGCTGGTGTCCCGTCAGGCGATGAAGGCCGTGGGGGCGCCAGTCGGAACGGAACTGGGCCCGGCAGTGTGGCTGGCGGGAGATCGAAGGTCAGATCGGGCCAGGGGTAGCACGGACCTCACTCAGGCTTGACCCCAGCTGCGGCTAAACCCCGGCCGTCTCCCAATTTTTCGAGAACCGCCCTGAAACGCAGCGACCGCGACACCGTCTCAGGGCGCAATTGCCGATCCCACCACAGCAACCATGCCGCCGCGGTTGAATCTCTGGTCGGCCTGCAGAGCCCTCTCGGTACGGGCCCGGCCCTTTGCCCCGGCGCCGCCGTCCGGACCGGCCGCGCTGGCTCGGGGACTGGCCGACAACACCACATCACGCCCGCCGAACCCCAACTCGGGCGCGCTGCCCGCGTCCATGCTGCCCGCCAGCCAGCCACCCGCCTACACGAGCAAGGAGAACGAGCAGGCCCTGGACCAGCTGCGCATGATCGAGTATGGCCTCACCGCCCTGGACCCGGCCGTCGAGGGCCACAAGTACGGGCTGCCGCAACTGCCGATAGCGTCGCAAAAGCACGCCAAGCACCGCTACGACTCGGTCATCTCGCAGGTCACCCGGCTGCTGATGGAAGACGGGAAACTGGCCAAGGCACAGAGGGTAAGACGAGAGCGAACCTGGCTGTCCGAGGAGACTGGGCTATCTGACACAACCCCGCAGGACATGGCCATCATCCTCAACTACCTCCGCACATCACCCCCCCCGCGGCTCGACCCCTCGAGGCCGCTGCTCCCCGGCGCGCCCCCGGCCGCCCACCTCCCGCTCGACCCCGTCCTCTACCTCTCCCTCGCCATCGACTCGGTCGCGCCGCTGGTCAAGATGCGCGGCTTCAAGGGCCTGGCCGGCAGCGGCAAGTCGCTCGACGTGCCCATGCCGCTGAAGGAGCGGCAGCGGAGGAGGACGGCCTTTGGCTGGATCCTGGACGCGGCCAAGAAAAAGACGTCCAAGGGCAGCGGCCGGACCATGTTCCCGCACCGCGTGGCCGAGGAAATCGTGGCCGTCGTCGAGGGGCGGTCGACCGTCTGGGACAAGCGCACGCTGGTTCACAAGGCCGGCACCGGAAACCGTGCCAACTTGACACACGCGGGTGTGAAGGGCAAGATTTAGGGGGGTGGGTTAGATGGGGTTGTTGTCTGGGGGGGGATCTGGGTGTCTGGCACGGGATTCCCCTGCAGAGAGGAGCTGTGATTTTGTTGTGGCGGGATGCCATGTACTGTACATTATTTGTATGGGCTACTTTTGCTTGTAGTAATTGTTTTCCAAGTCTGACATGACTATTTCCCTGAACTGCTGACGGGCTGTTGTAGTGCCATGGCTCTACGCTTTGGTCTCCACTCCTCCGTTGATGGGCTGCCTCACAACTTGAGCCGACTCCTGCCGAGCGTCTCCTGGTTGTAGAAGCTTTGCGGCAGTTTGAATTGGGATGGCATATCTATTCCGATGTCGTCCTGCCTGCTGCCAATACCGATGGGGAGCAGGACTAGCTATCCCCCATACACAATACTAGGAGGTGACAAGCAGTCCATCGGTCCCGGAGAACCTCTTCACCCGAGACATTGCTGTTGTCGTTGCACGCGAGAGCAGCGGTCTAGACCGACAAGCAGAAGCAGAACGGCTGTCGTCCAGTCCAATAAACAGGGCCTCCTGACGGTCCCCAGGTACAATACATGTGCAGTACCCCGTTAATACTTGGCCTTGGGTCAAGGTTAGTTATGGCTTAGAATTTCTTCAAAACGATCGATCTTATTAAGGTAGAGAAAATATAAGGTCTTTTTTCATTCCCTGCTTTTATAGTTTAGTTCAAGTTCAAGAGTTCCAGACTCGCAAACAAACAAGGGGTCGAGCTTGCGAGCAGATCCACTCGCATCCACCCCCACCCCCGCACGTCATGCGGCGACTCGAGCTCAATCAACCCCGGGCCTGTTGAAAAACCTCCCGCTCCGACATTCGACGTCGGTTCATTCTGTGCCGCCCCGTGTCTTATCGAAATCACACCTCACACCACAGGCGGGACCCTCTCAATTTCAAAGCACCGGTAATTCACGCAGGCGCAAAGACCAATCCCCCACCAGAACCGACCGACTTGGAAGGAGTCGACAGCAGGCAGTGGGCAGTGCAGCAGCTCTGACTGGTCTTGGTATCCTTGGCAAAACGGAGCTCTGAGCAATGATTTCTGGGACCACGCATCTTGGCGGCGCTATCGTCCAGGACTCCGCGAAAAACAGCTGGGCTGGGCTGGGCTGGGCTGACGCCCCCGCTATGATCTGAGGGCCGACAAAGACCAGAGGGCTCGCCCGTCGCAGCACGAGATGCAGTTTCGCCAATCTACCCTCCTTCCGCCACGGCCCCATATTCCGCGTTGACGAAGCTGCCACCTTCCGTCGCAACCTTCGCCCTGCCCTTCATTCAATCGATCGTCATCTGCCCACCATACACATACCTCCCTTAACCTACCTACTTTGGACAGTCCACCTGCTGCGCCCTCCGTCGGTCCCTTCCAAAAACCTTCGACTCATACCGTTCGACCGGCACACCGTGCCCGAACGCCGCCCACTATGGCTAGGCGCCAGGCGATGTCGATGGAGGCGATGCTCGATGAGGAACGGAAAGAGGTGCTCGCGCTTTTGGAGGCATCGTCGAGTTCGCGGCCGAGACCGCCCAGCTCGCTCGAGGCCCGCTCCCCATCTCCCTACACACCCCGCTCCCCGGTGCGCAGCATGCTAGACATTGGTGATGAGCCTCCGTCCCCTACACTCCTCTCTCCCGTGTCCCCGAAGAGTCTTGGTACTAAGACAGCATCCGCGCGTGCAGCCCCCGTGAGGAGTATGCTCGACGTCGACAGCCCGCCGCCACAACCGGTCCGAAGCATGCTGGACGTGGACAGCCCGCCGCCCGCCGCCGCCAAGCAAGTATTAAGCACGCCCTCGTCGCCAACCGACTCCAATGCGCGCGCCCATGCTGCCAACGGCGCCCATCCGAGGAGCATGTCGGACGCCTCCGCCAGGCCCGCCGACTTTGGACCGCGGCTGGGCCCTGCGCGGATAGACCTGACCTCCGAGTACCAGTTTTCCGGAATCATCACCAACAACGTGGGCCACGCCCTGCCGAAACGAGTTACGCAGGGCGGCAAGCGGTCCAGCGCAGCGTCCGAACAGGCCGGCAAGCGATCCAACGCAATGGCCGAGATAATGCGGGGCAACGACGTAGCCGGCCTGGTTCTCCCTGGTGACCGGGGACGTCATCATTCTGCAACCGGACCGTCAATGCGCATGGGAAACAAGTCAAAGTCGCCCACTAGCCGTCTGGCCGTGCGCTCGCACTCCCCTCACAGCCCCCTCCTACGCAACCTGAGCCCCGCCGGCCGGGTAGCGCTCAACGACCCCGAGATTGTCGACTACAACAACGCATACAGGCGCCTCTCGGACGCCGCTCTGGCCCGGTCCGGAGGAAGCCTGTCGGAGCTGGGGAAACGCAAGCCCTACAACTACATGACCGGAACCGGCAGGCTAGCTAAGGACTACCTGGGCCCGGACGGTGAACTGTTGGTCGAGGACAGCAGCGAGGACAATGGAAGCTCATCTGGGGAGGAGGGAGAGGGACATCGGGGGCGGAAGGCGGCCCGAGCCGAAGCCCCCAACGGCCAGCGAGAAGTTAAGAGCCTGCTGGCGGCAGCCGAGGAAGAACGTAGGTTATGGGAGAAACTGACGCCCGAATGATAGGCTTTGCTAACCGCGCCGAATAGGGATCCAAGTGGCATCCCAGCAGCCATACCAGTACCGGTCGCTGCTAGACGAGCCCGAAATCACCGTGACGAACCCGTCCGGCGACCGAGTAAAACACAACAAACCCGTCATCCACCCCACCACCAGCTTCGACGACCCCCCCGGGACCGGGACGCACACGCCCATGGACTCGGACACCGAGGCGGATCTGACCGACATCAAGAGGGCGCAGAAGCTGTCGTTCGCCATGACGCAGATCATGGACACGCCCGAGGCGCACCGGACAATCCAGATCATCACGCGAGGCGAGTACTCGAAGCTCGTCCAGGAGGCCGAGGAGGAGCACCGCCCGCCGCGCAAATACCTGGTCGCCACGGACCTCAGCGAGGAGTCGACGCACGCGCTCGAGTGGGCCATCGGCACGGTCCTCCGCGACGGCGACACGCTGCTGGCCATCTACTGCGTCGACGAGGAGACGGGCATCGGGGCGGGCGACAACGCGGAGGTGCCCGACGAGCCCAAGGCCATGCGGGAGCAGGCGGCGGCCATCAACACGGTGACATCGAGCAAGACGCCCATCACGGCGAGCGGCACCAACCTGCCGCTGCACAACCAGCGCCCCTGGCCGCTGCTGTCGCACCCCTCGTCGGACGCGGTCACGGCGGCGAGCGTGTCGCCCGCGCCGTCGATCGGCCGCGAGCGCAGCAAGGCCGAGGACGACCGGTACAAGACGGTGCAGAGAATCAGCGAGCGCGTCACCAAGCTGCTGCGCAAGACGCGCCTGCAGGTGCGCGTCATTGTCGAGGTGCTGCACTGCAAGAACCCGAAGCATTTGATTACTGAGGTGATTGACCTGGTCAACCCGACGCTGGTGATTCTGGGGAGCCGGGGGAGGAGCGCGCTGAAGGGGTGCGTAATCATATTTCTTCTCAGTACTGACTATTATGATTTCGAGACTTGTGGTGCGTGAAGCTGACTGGTGTGTGCGTCTAGGGTCATACTCGGGTCCTTCTCCAACTACCTCGTAACCAAGAGCTCGGTGCCCGTCATGGTGGCGCGCAAGCGCCTGCGCAAGCAGGGCAAGTACAAGCGCGTGCCGTCGACGCACCAGATCAACAACATCCACAACCCGGCGGCGAGGAGTCTGGCGAGCGCCAAGATTGATTAGTAGTCGTTGGGGAGCTGTGGGTTGGGTTGAGTGGCAGAGGAGGAAAAAGAAGGGGGGGCGGGGGGCGGTGGGATAGGGATATTTCTCCTCTCTTTCGGTCGGTTGGCTCTTTTTGGGGTTTAGCGGGTAGTTTTGCTGCTGGTCTTGGTCGGGTTTGATATACTCTTACAGGGAGGGAGGTGGTTGCGTTTTAATGGAAATGACAGCGGGCGAAACTACCGACCTACGTTAATGATGGTATAATAATTCCAGGTTGGCAAGTACGTTTCCCAGTGCGAGATTTAGTGGTTGATATGTTTGCCCTGGTTGGAGCACGTTTCAAGCTCACAGGTACCTAGGTACCTGTGTGAGATGGTGTAAGTGAGGTTTGATCCTTTTAGGTATAAGCTAGTCTGGTCGACCGTCCAGCAGGGTTGTGGCACAGCAACCCGAACAAACCAAAAAAAGGCTTCAGTGGTGTAATGGAAAGCATCTGGGATGGGCGTCTGTGTTGGATAGCCGGGCTGTTCACATCTTAAGAGAAGTTACTCAAGTTCGAATCATACTGCGACACGACTTGGGAATAAGTGAAACAAGATCTGAATAGCACAACAGAGGCAGATATCCGTCTCCCGGGGGTCCTTGGTTGAAATCCAGGGCTGGGCCTTTCCTAGGGGTTTCCTTGGGTTTTTAGTCCTGTTTTTGGTTTTTATTTCCTCTTCTCCTTCTGTGGGCTATGCCGTTCTCTGCTCTCCCCCTTCTCGTATTTTCGCTTTTCTTGACCCTCTCTTACAATACGTGCAGTCTATTTATTTCCTGTATTCGGTGCATTGCATCAAGATGTTCTGTCCGTAAACCTTCGATGCTGCGAGACGGTCCCACCATTCATCCCTCCGTTCCTGCGTGGAAGGAATCCTCTCCGCCGAGTCCTCAGCCCAGAATGCGGGGTGATAAGCGGAATGGCATCTCCACTGCTGCCAACACCCTGCCTCTCGTTCCTCTCTTGCCTTGTCATACAGACCCTTCCACGGCCTGATGTTCCATTTTGGGCATATTGTTCAGACGAGAAAGCCCAAGATGGTTTCTGGACACGTTAACTTGTATCGTTCACGTCACATCAGTGCAAAAGCCGCATCTTCCGATCTCTCTCAACGAATGAATGGGATGGACGGCAAGACGGGTGGAGTGGACCCCGCATCATCCCTCCCTCGGGCCTCGACGAGTGGCTGCCCCGCCCTCGGCAAGGGACAGCGTGGTTGGTTGGCCACGGGCGACTGCCGGGGACAGGTGGGGCCGCATGGGGGCAGCTCCCCAGCCACTCGTTTTTTGGGGGCCCTGGTCGGGCGTCGCATGGCGGCGGGATGCGACCGCCCTCCACTTCCAGCTTGCCTGCGACGCCGATGCACGCCTGAGCAACGGAGGCTGAACAACATTCTCGAAGGACTCGTTGCCGTTGGGAAAGTGCATCCAGCAGAATCGCCGTTGGAACGCGACTCGCTTTCTGGATTCATTTTATTATTTCAGCGTTGGCGCAGCCCAGGACAACGCCCTGAAAGACAGTTGTGAATCACAAATCGCAAATCGCAATCACACCACACCACACCGCGGCCCAAGAGGGCATCGCGCCGACCGCCCTGCCCTGCTCCCGATCGGCCCGCCCCTCTCGCGCATCGCACATCGCACATCACAGCAAACGGATCCTCCCTGGCGGCCGGCACTCCGCGACCTCCGTTTGATGGGATGCAGTCTCTCTTCAGCGTCCACAACAACGTGTCGCTCATCAGCATCACCATTGCGCCGAGTGCCTGGGTCGCGTCCGTGGTGCTCTCCCTGGTCTTTGCCTTTCTGTACCTGCTCTATCAGCCCTTCCCCTCTGTCCGCTGGGCGAAGCTCTCCCTGTTCAGGCGCCGCAGGCAACAGCAGCACAAGACCGCGCCGCCCATCATAGAAGAGGAGGAGGACGACGACGACACCTGCTCCGAGGAGGAACCGCCCCGACGGCGACACATCGAGCACACACCCCTGCCGCCTTTGATCACCGACTATCCCTATCCCTTTGTCACCGGCATCTACAGCTACAGCAGCAAGGACAGCGACAGAAAGGAGAAGCCAAGCCGCAAGCACCAGTTGCGGAGCAGCGACAAACGCAGCAACAGCAGGAGCAGCAAACGAACAACGACCAAAGAAAGCGGGGGAGGCGGAGGACGGGGGTCAGGCAGCAGCTATCACAACAACCCCAACCCCAGCCCCAACAGCCACAGCCATGACGGCGTCGACAACGATAACAGCCCTCGGCCCTCTCGACCAGCTCGACGTGTCACTGGACGACTTCGCGCCCTCGATTGGCAACCAGAGCCGCCTGCCATTCGGCTACCCGTCGGCCCACTCGGGATTCCGGACCGACGACCTGAGCGAGACGGGCGCTTCGGATTCGGAGGCTTCCGCCGGTGGCTACAGTCCGCCCGCCTGGAGGCGCCTCGGCAACGGCGACCGCAGCAGCGGCTTCTGGCGGAAAGGTGACGACCTCGCCATCATGTACGACGGCGACGACGACGAATTTGACGGCGGGCGCTCGAGAGAGAGCAGCCCCGAGTATGAGAGCGCCGACGAGGGCGACGCGATCCTCGCCCAGGCCATCAGGACGAGGTTGCCCACGGGGAGTCTGTCGCCAGAGAAGGAGCGGAGTCCGGAGCCCGAGTTTCACCCGGCGCAGCAGCATCTCATTGACGAGGTGGTGAGCATCAAGCGAGAAGATGATGGCACTCTGGCTTTGGGGGACCTGAAAGACGGGATACAAACGTCAAAGGATGTTGTTGCAGACAACTGTACGTCGGGCCCTTGTACCCCGTCTTGTTTCACGGTAGCTTATAACCTGCCAGTCATTCGCTTCGCCGTCCGGGCAGAGGTTCAACACCGAACCGAACCCATCGAGATGGCCATCAACTTCGTCCGCAAGCGCTTCCGCGCCGTGACCAGGTCGTGGGCCTCCATGTTCTTCTCCTTCATTGTCGCCACCCTGTCCTACGCAGCGCTGCGGTGGCTTGCTCAGCCCGCAGCCATGCGGCCAGTCCCTGACCTGGTCAAGGTCGCCGGCGTCGCCCGCTCGCTCGAGCCCCTGATCTACTACTCCGAGAACGGCATCCAGCAGGTGGGCGACCTGCAGGCGACAGGCGTCGCGGTCTGGGACCTCGGAGAGAGCGTCCGAAGTAGTAATTTGACTTCAGCTCCCATCATCGTCAAGGAGCTCGACGAGCTCAGCGACAGCCTCAAGACGCTGGCCATTGAGCTGACCAAGTTCTTTGCCAACGTCGACGGCGATATCGACGGGTAATTGCCCCCTCTGCTCCCTTTTACTCTTCCATTACTAACCAACCCCCCCTCCCAGCATCCTAATCGTCATGGACTGGGCCCGCCGCGAGCTATCCCAAGTCCAACACCTCCCCACCCTCCCCCTCTCCTCGGCGTTCGACAACATCCACAACCTGCTCTCCAACGCCGGCATCCTCGAGGACCCGCTGACCGGCCAACCCACCCGCCTCGGCGCCCTCGCAACCTCCCTCTTCGGCCACTCAACCCCACAACGCACAAAACAAACCCTCCAGCGCACCTTCAACGAATTCCTCACCGTCCTCGAAGACGCCGTCGCCTCAGAGCTCCACCACTCCCTCGCCCTATTCGGCCTCTTCGAAGCAATCGACCACCAGTTCCTCAACCTCGCCCGCACCGTCATCCGCGAGGCCTCCCTCCAAGACGAAGCCCACACGGACCTCCTCTCCTCCCTCTGGACGCGCATCCTCGGCCCCAAGGCCTCCGAAGTCGCAAAGTACGAGCGCAACCGCCTCCTCCTGCAAAACGTGCGCGAGAAGACGGTCGCCAACAAGGGCATCCTCGTCGAGCACAACCACAAACTCCTAGCGCTCAAGGCCAAGCTCGAGAATCTGAGGAGGAAACTCGTCTCGCCGCTCGTCCGCAGCGTCAACAGCAGCACGCTCACGCTCGAGGCGCAGATCCGCGGCCTCGAGGACGCCGGCTCGCACCTCGAGGACGTGCGCGTGCAGCAGAAGAGCAAGCTGTTCCAGACGCTGTACGGGAGCGGCAGTGGCAGTGGGGGTGCGGCGAGGTTGCCTGCTGTTGAGGGCGGGGATGGAGGGGGGGCAAGGGGTGGGGTGGGGAGGAGGTTTGTTGGGGATGTCAAGGCTGGGGGGAGGTGATTGCCCATGATTGTTTTAGGGTGTCGCTTTGAGAGTGGGATAAGGATGATGGTTTTTATCTTTTTTTCCTTTTACTGAATGACGAAGGCGGGCGTTTTTTTGTTGGCTTTTTTTCTTTTGGTTAAGAGGGGTTCGGATACGGATACCGGCTGCTGCTTATTATCATCACATACATGCATGGGAGGGAGAGATGGCTTGGAGAATGGAGTCTGTCTGTCTGCTTGATGTTGGAGAGGCGCTGGCGAGCAAATTTCACATTTACCGACTCTGGCACATGCGATGGAGTTGGTTGGCAGCAAGGAGTGAGGCGGCCGATTACCCATTCACTTGGTACGCATGCGAGACCCAGGAGTTGGGGTGTAACCAGGCAGCTGTTGGCGATGCTCTCATGAATCAGGGATGGTTGACGCAGGCGCATTACCTAGGGACACATACATAGCATGCGTTACGCTTTTACATTATTCTCGTAACATGACTTCGATACAGATACAGGCATCTCATGGACATCGGTCAAGTGTTTGTTGCTCAACATGCTCGCCTCACAGACACAGCCAGCAGTTGTAGAACTTTGCTCTGTATTAGCCAGTGCCCCTGTCAGGATAACGTCCACCTGGTCCAAAGACAAGAGGGTCTGCGACTACGGCCGCCCTCGACCAGAGTGGTCGGGAAACTGCGTCGCCTAGCCACACCCACCCGTTCCTGAAGACCTGAGCTAGCCGGCAGGACACTCGTGAGAATTCGTAACCGTAACGCCGCGTCGGCCGATAACACCTCCGCCCTGTCCGCAGAGGCGGTCACCCAGGCCATATTCCCCGTCATAAGCAAGTCTATCAAATACATGACCATGACGTAGCGATGCCATAGCAAGATGCCGTGATAATCCGTCGTGGGAGATGTCCTCGTCTCCTATAGAAATGAGCCAGATCCATCCGATGCTGGCTCTCATCCTGCCTGCATCACCAGACTGGATACGTTATGCTGCTGCCAAGCTGGTATCAAAACTTTTCCCGACCGACCAGAACCGAAAACGAATGAAAGAACCGCATCAAAAGGCAAGAAGTTGGGGGACAGTGCTCTAGGCCTTCTCCTCAGCCTTCTCCTCCTTGGGCTTCTCGGCCTCCGCCTCGCCCTGAGCAGGGGCGGGGCCCTGGCCGGGACCCTGCTGCGACTTGACGTACTCGTCGTAGACAGCCATGGCCTCGTTGACCTTGGCGACGAGAGCGGCCTCATCCTCGAGCCTAGCGCTGGTTAGCAAACATGTCGATGCGGCGAGCAAAAAGAGGGGCCGACTTACAGGTTCACGAGCTCATTGTTGTCCATCTCCAACAGCATACCGGTGATCTTGCCAGCCAGCTCCGGCTGGAGGGCCTGGATCTTGGGGAACAGGTTCTCGCCGAGAATCTGCTTCTGCTGCTGGGGGTTGTTGGTGGCAGCGAGCTGAGACTGCAGGAGGGAGCTAGCATTGAGCTCACCGGCGGCACCATGGGGACCGGCAGGGGGGGCGCCACCGCGACCGGCCGCGAAGTTGCCGCCGCGGTTAGGGCCGCCACGGCCACCACCCATGTTGCCGTTCTGAGGTCTACCGTTGGGAGGGAACCCAGCCATGCCAGGGCCACCAGGCATACCCTGAGGAACAGGCATGCCCTGCATGCCCCGACCACCGGGACCGCCGCGTCCACCACCGAGAGCGGCGGCCTGCTGCTGGACCTGCTGAATCGCAGCAAGGAACTGCGGGTTGTTGGGCTGGGGGTAGGCGCCAGGAGGGAACTGGCCGAGAGGGTAGATCGGCATCTGCTGCTGAGGAGGCATGCCGCCACGGCCGCCCTGCTGGGCATAGGGAGGGAACTGGCCGGGACGGCCGCCCTGCACGGCAGGCATGCCGAGACCGCCCTGAGGGAACGGCATGCCACGGCCGCCAGGAGGCATGAAGTTGGGCTGCTGACCAGGAGCATAGTAGACGGGGGCCTGCATGTACTGCTGCGGCAGGCCGGCCTGGGCGGCGGCCTGCTGCATGCGCAGCTGGTTGCGGGCCTGGATGCTAGCCTCAAGCTGGCTCTTGCGGACATCCTTGCGCTGAGCCAGGGCGACGTAGAGCGGCTTGCCCTCAATCATGCGCTGGTTCATCTCGGCGACGGCCTTGGTGGCGTCGTCGGGGTTGCTGAAGCAGACGAAGCCGAAACCCTTGCTCTTGCCTAGGCGGCGATCGCCCTTCTTCTCGGTCTTCTTCTCGGCACCCTCGGCCTCGGCCTCCTGCTCGGCCTCAGCCTCGCCTTCCTTCTTGTTCTCCTTATCCTTGCCCTCCTCCTCCTCGGCGGAGGCCTCGGTGAGGGCATCGCGCATGACCTTGGACGAGGTGATGGGGCCGAACTCGGAGAACATCTGGCGCAGCTTGTCGTCGTCGATATCGTCAGCCAGGTTCTTGATGTACAGGTTGACGCCTTGGTATTTGTTAGCTTTCTCAAGGCGAGCAGCCTCATACGACTTGCGAAGCTCCTCCTCGCGCTCGTGCTTCTTCTGAGCGCGGCCGACGTAGAGGTCCTGGCCACGGAAATCCTTGCCGTTGAGGTCATCGACAGCCTTGGAGGCGCACTCGTGGGTGGTGAAGTTGACGAAGCCGAAGCCACGGCTCTTGCCCTCGGGGTCGCGGGCAAGGGACGACGAGGTAACGTCGCCGAACTGGGTGAACAGGTCGCGGAACTCGTCATCGGTGACGTCGAGGTTGATGTTCTTGACATAGATGTTGGTGAAGTTGGCCTTCATCTCCTCGAACTTGCTCTGACGATCCTTCTTGGGGATGTGGTAGCCGACGTAGACCTTCTTCTCGTTCAGGAGCATGCCGTTGACGTGCTTGATGGCCTGGGCCGCAGCCTCGTCGGTCTCGTAGTGCACGAAACCATAGCCCTTGGAGTTGCCGTTCTCGTCCTGGGCAACCTTGCAGCTCAGGATGTTACCGAAAGCAGCGAAGGTGTCGTGGAGCGCCTTGTTGTCAATGGCGACATCGAGGTTCTTGATGAAGACGTTGCCCTGGCCTGTCTTGCGCAAAGCAGGGTCGCGCTGCGACCACATGATGCGGCAAGGGCGGCCCTTGATGAGGGTGTAGTTGAGCTCCTCGAGGGCCTTCTCGCCGTCCGAGGTCGAGTTGTAGTTGACGTAGGCATAGCCGAGGGAGCGGCGGGTGACAGCATCACGGCAGACGCGGATCGACGCGACAGAGCCAATCTGGGAGAACAGCTCGAAGAGCATGGCCTCGGTCACAGACGGGTCCAGCTCGCCGACGTAGAGGGAGGCCGAAGACTGAGGGTGGGGAGCAGCAGAGCTCGGGGTCGGCCCAGCCGTGTCGGGATCGGCGGTCTGGTACTCGCCAGAGGCCACATTGGTGTTGATGGCAGGGGCGCGGTTGTCGCCGCCGTTGAGGCTGGCGTTGGCGAGATCAGCGGCAAGCTGGTCGACAGCGCCGGGGGCAGCGGGAGCGGCCATTTTGACGATCGGGTCTGGGGAGGAAGGCAGTCAGCTTGGCGCTCGAGCGATTGGGACGCTGCGGAGTATTTGCGATGCGGCGGGTGCCCTTGATCGCGGGGATGGGGTGCTGCTCAATTGGAGAGCCACGTACCGAAAGCTCAAGCGCAGAGGACGTGCGACGGAGCTGGGCAAGAAGAATACCGCGCGCAAAGAAGAGCGACGGTAGACAAAGAACGAGACCGTGATAAAGCCTCGATCAAGTTCTTTCTTGCGACTGGAACGAAAATCTCGATTGGAAGAACGGTTGCAGGACGTCTTCCAAGGAGAAATGTGTTGCGGTCGGAGATGGGGTTTTTGTATTTTTTGGTTGGTTTTTTGGAGGATTGATAGGTGGCTATCGGGATTTTTTTTCTGGTTTTCAATTTTTTTTGGGACGGGTTTTTTCGGTGAAGGATCAGAAAAGAAGTAGATGAGAACAGAACCAGTGACGGTTGTGTCGTACTGATCTGACTCTTTTCTGAAAGGTTGTGGAAAGAATCCGGAGATAAAGGGTTTGATCGTTCGATGAAGAGGAAAGAGGAGGGCAAAGATGGCTCCTGCGGAGACAGATTTTTTTCTGCCATGCAACCCACAAAGCGGAGATTATCGAGTTAACCGAGCCGTCACACTCCGGCCATATCGGATGTTCACGCTGTGCTTTCACACTGTTTCGGGGGGGTTGGAACGCGAGATTCTAGTGGTGGCTTTGAAAGGGTCTGCAGGCTTCATTGCTTGTTGCATTCCAGTCGTCTATGCCGATGTAGCTCAAGCTTGCCGCTGCAAGACAAACGCTGCCCTGGTGTTCTCAGAAAGAAGTGCCCAACGTGGCTTGGAGACTGGCCGCCGCTATTCCTGGCTAGGGCTCATATTAGCTGGCAGTAAGACCACCTAGTCACCAGTCAGGTGCTTGTACCGGTTATCGATCGCCACATTCGAACAATAGCTCAAAAGGGCAATGATGTATTGTAAGTTGCATTGATCAATATCCTTCTACCGAATTCGATGCATGTTGGTGCCAGCTTGGGCCCTTGGCGGCATGACAATGCGGCGGGGTAGTCCTCGGCTTATCGTTATCGGTGGACCCCTGAGCCCTGCGGACCGAACAGTGACGGCGGCAAGTGCTGACTGAAAGCTTCCATCGCACTCCAGCATGCCACCTCAGTGTGGGACTCGGAGCATTACGAATAACCTGGAAGTTCCAGCAAGCGGCAGGCAACCGTGACTCCCGTTGCCAACTTGAACCATTTGCCTTGGAATCTGACTGGGACTTCATCGACCCGCTGCACAACCTGCAACACCCAAGTTACAACAGTTGGCTGAGTCGGTCTGCGCTGCTGCCTCGCCGAAGGCCCAAGTGGCGGGAGCTAACATCAATAAACTCTCTGCACGTCGCGTCGGCATCGTTGCATCTGCAACCTCCTGCTGCTCCCAGGCTTCTGCTTGGTTTCCCTGGACTGTGGCATTCGCAAGTAGCGTCTTTGTCGACCCAAACTACTTGAACTGCATATTTCGTGACGAACTGGGCCCTGCCGTCCCGGGCCTTTAGTCTCGGCGAGCCCCTCGGTCGGGCGTGTTCGCTGCACCCCGCCACAACCATGTTCCCGACCTTCACCGGAAGCGCGCGCAAGGGGCGGAACGTCAACCTCAGCGGCCAGAAAGCGATAAACCCCTTCACCAGCACATCATGGGCACCCAGCACCGCCGCCGGAGCTTCCAAGACAGTGGCGCAGGCCCAGGCAGAGCGACTGCAACGGCAACAGGAGCGGGACCGGCTCAAGGCTGCCCAGCGCATCCAGAGGACATGGAGGGGTCATAGGTCGCGGCGGAATCTGCGGGCATCGCGCCGGAACACCGTCGACCTCCTGTACAGCGCGGAAGGGCAGGTGGACGTCGAACCGAGGACGGTCGAGGCGATACCCCTGGTCCTGAGCGCGTACCAAATCTCCAACCAAGAAGACCAACAGCGGCTGTGCCTGCTGGCCCGCGACCTCCTCCAAATCAAGTTTGCCTGTTTTGCATCAGGCGCCATAGAGCTCCCTCGTTTGGAGAAACTGGCCCGGATAGTGGTTTTCGCTCTGGACAGGTGAGAGACCCGATGCCAGTCGAACTTGGTCGAATGCTGACTCTCGTGACTGCAGGCTCGACCCCAGTGCCGCAGGCCCGCAAGTCCAGATTCTCTTGGAAACCATCGTCGAGATTACAAAAGTGCGACCGCAATCCGTTCAGCCTGCGCTGGGGAAACTCTACAGCGTGCTGGGGATATACTGCCGCATTCTTGGGCCGGCCTCCCAGTTGCTGGACCCCATCCGGTGTGCTCTAGGAACGCCGCTCTCTGCGACCCATGCACCAGGTATGCCTACCCCCTCCCGCTCTTTCTCGGGATACATTAAGTTGGAGACACTAACTCCCATCTAGAATCCTTCACCCAAACCGCTTATCACGAGCTTGCCGTCTCTTTTCTGACACAGCCCGACCTGTTCTTATTTGAGTCCAATGTTGGCTATTTCGCGGCCGCTGTCGATGTTGACCGTCTTTCGGACTCCCTCCAACATGGGATAACCGCTGGCCCGAAAGTGGCTGGCTCGCAGGCGGGCCTCATGTGGCTGCTTTCGCACTTTATCGTGCTACAAAAGATAAAGAAACAGATCGTGCTACATTCGCGTTCACTGCGAGTCCTGTATTCCCTCCTGTCTGCTCTCTCGGCCCAGATCCGGGCTGGCTTTGCAGCCTCCGACTTGAAGGCTGCGGCTGAAGCTGGCGATATTGAGGATATGCCTAAACCGATGCTGCCTCCATATGTTTCCGACAAGCTCGCTTCCCTGACTGACAGAGACGAGATCTCAGGGGTTCTCGAGAAGTTCACCGCGTAAGTTGCCGCTGCAGCTGATTCCCGTCGCAAACCGCTAACTAGACCAGGGACCATGGAGGTTCCTCCGCATCTGAGCTTGAGGACGCCGGCTTCCTCGCCGGCTACATTCTCACTCTAGTTTACTGCTTTCCGACACTTGGCGACGATATCCGGATGCGCCTCTATCTCGCAGATATCCCCACCCGCCAGGGGTCACTTCCTGCGGTCAAGTTCTTCTGGAATGCGTTCAGCAGGACGTCAGTCTTCTCCAAGATTACTTCAGATCCTGATTCCGCACTCGCAATCCTCCGCCAAAGGCCTGCATCGCAGGCTGATTCAATGTGGCACCGCGAGTGGCGTACAGTCCTCCTCTTCCTCGAACTATATATATTTGTGCTTCGCCTGACCGACGATGATGATTTCTTCAGCGGTCTCAGCGTTTCACCGCACCTGGAAGACTCGACCTCGCGGCTGCGTTCCAGCGGCCTCAGTCTCCAGGAGCTGAAGCGCCTCACCCTTTTTCTCAAGCATCTCGGTTTCACCCTGTACTACAATGCCGCCGATTTGCTTAATTCGACGTCCAGGGTGCTCGACGCTGCCGATGACTCGTCGGCCTCTTCCTCTCGGCCACGAAGTGCGGCCGGCAACAGCCGAGCCGCCGGTGCCTTGTCTTTCACCCTCACCGCAGGCGTCGACTTCGAAGCATTCAGAGACTTGGTTGCCACGGCAATGAGGATGCTTTATGAACGGGACTCTCGTCGCCAATTTCTGCCACAAAAGCACTGGCTCATGACTTCAAAATTCGACATGGAAGGCTTTCTGTCTGCTGTTGTGCTCGAAGAGCAGAACCAGCGTGAGCAAGCCGAGGCCGACGACGAGGACGAGGACGGGGACGAGGAGATGGATGTAGAAGAACCGCACGTTCCTTTGTCGGCGGGTGGCTTGAGATTGTCTCGGCAAGCCCAGATGGAAAGGACCCGTGTAGCCCGGAAACGAGCTGCTCGCGATATTCTCCGGGCGGCTGTCGGGCCCAAGCTGGAAATCCTACGGAACATGCCCTTCGTCATCCCCTTTGACATGCGCGTCCAGATATTCCGACAGTTTGTCCATCTCGACAAGCACCGGAGAAGAGGAGGCAACATCGATCCGGACAGGTGGAGGCTATGGGTGCTCAACCAGCACGGCGGACCGTTCGAGCCGACGGCTGCCGGTACGAACATCATCGGGCGGCACCAGGCGCAGATTCAGAGAGGCCAGATCTTCCACGACGCCATGGATTCTTTCTGGGACCTCAACGAAGGGCTCAAGGAGCCCATACAAATCACGTTTGTCGACGAATTCGGCATGCCGGAGGCTGGAATCGACGGGGGTGGTGTGACCAAAGAGTTCCTGACGAGCGTGACGACAGAAGCGTTTACGCCGACTGAGAGACTCTTCGTCGCCAACAGCAAGAATTCCTACTACCCGAACCCCTGCGACATGGACCAGTCCAGGAATACGCTCCGGGAGGCCCAGATTCCTGAGGACTCCCAGGACTGGGCCGAGTCCATCACCTACCGCCTCCGGCAATACGAGTTCCTCGGCAGAGTCATCGGGAAGTGCTTGTACGAGGGAATCCTTATCGACATTGTCTTTGCGGGCTTTTTTCTCCTCAAGTGGGCCACTTCGGCCGGCGCTGGCGACACGTACCGCGCCAACATCAACGACCTCCGCGAACTCGACGAAGAGCTCTACCAGGGCATGCTCCGCCTGAAGAACTACCCCGGCGACGTCAGCGACCTCTCGCTCGACTTCACCATCACGGACCAAATTTCTCTCCCCGGCGAGCCCTTCCGCACCGTCACCCGCAACCTGGTCGCCAACGGCGAGGACGTCCCCGTCACCAACGAGAACCGCCCCCTCTACATCAGCTACGTCGCGCGCCACCGGCTCGTCGTCCAGCCGTACGCGCAGACGCGCGCCTTCCTCCGCGGGCTGGGCATGCTCATCGACCCGGGGTGGCTGAGCATGTTCAACCAGAACGAGCTGCAGCGCCTGGTCGGCGGCGACAGCTCCGAGATTGACGTCGAGGACCTGCGGAAGCACACCGTCTACAGCGGCGTGTACGCCATCGGCGACGACGGCGAGGAGCATCCCACCGTGAAGCTGTTCTGGGAGGTGATGCACGGCCTGGAGGATCGGGAGAGGAGGGACGTGCTGAAGTATGTCACGAGCACGCCGCGCGCGCCGCTGCTGGGGTTCAGCCAGCTCAGCCCGCCGTTCAGTATCAGGGACGGCGGGATGGATCAGGAACGGCTGCCGAGCGCGAGCACTTGTGTCAATCTGCTGAAGCTGCCGCAGTACCAGAGCGCGGCGGGGCTGAAGAGGAAGCTGCTGTATGCTGTTACCAGCGGGGCTGGGTTTGATCTTAGTTGAGGGACGGATAGGGTCGTATAGGTGGGCGTTTATGGGGAATGGACACGGTAGTGTAGTCAGGTTTGGTACAGGATGGGAATGCAGCGAGTTTGACATGGCCTGGGGCGATCCAGAACCGTTCGATCCTGCTGTGGTAATTGAGTGTCTGGGCAACGGTTGCCAACCCACAAATCATGAAACCTGTGTGCATGCTAACCACCTGACCCAGGCCACCTCCCGTCGTCTACTCCTCGAGCAACAACGAACCCCAAAGAACAACAGAACCTCCTCACCCCTCAAACCCCCCTCAACTCAACAAACCCCCCTGCCTCCGCCCCCTCCCGCTTCCCCCTCGCCTCCAACCTCCCCACCTCCCTCACCAGCCTCGCCGGATACAGCACCAAAAACCCCACCATCACAACCAACATGGGAACCGCATCAAACACGTACACAAACACCTCATGCCGCGCCACCACCCCGGCAGACCCCTCCAAATACTCGGCGCCCCGCACCACGCTCCGCACAATCAACATGCCCGCCGCAACCTCCATGACCACAAGATAGCCCAGCCAGTTCACCCCGGGATCCGCCACCATGGCGGCCGACCCGGCCGCGGCGGGGTCGCGGCGCAGGCGCGCGTGCAGGCGGCCGCAGCCGAGCACGACAAACACGCCCAGCGCGACGAGCTGCGCCAGCAGGCCGACCAGCACGACGATCTTGCTCAGGCGCTGCGCCTCGGGCGTGCCGCTCGCGGGCAGGACCGTGCCGATCAGCTGCGTGAAGATGGCGACGACGTCAGCGAGGATGTAGAGCGTCGTTGCTGGGGTGCAGGTGCATGCGCAGCAGCAGCAGCCGCAGCAACCGCGGTGGTTATTATTCTTGGGGGTGGCGGTGGTTGTTCCGTGGAGGAGGGCGGTGGCGACGCGGCCGTGGGAGATGTAGAGTGTTGCGGCGAGTAAAGGGGGGGAGACGAGGAGGAGCATGTTTTGGAGGATCCAGGGGCCGAGGATTGTCGGGTAGGAGTGGGCGACGGAACGCTCGAGGTAGCCGAATATTTGGCCTGTGGAGGGGGGTTGGTTAGCGGGGTGGCCTTCTTTTGTGAGGGATGGAAAAAAGGGGGTGGGGGGGGGGGGAGGCATACAGATTCCGCCGAGGAGAAAGGGGATGAAGATCCAGGCTCGGAGCCAGAGAAGGTAGATGAGGTGGCCGAGCGTGGCGAGCCCAAACAGGGCCAGGAAGATGTAGGCGGCTGCGTTGCTGGGGCGGTACTCCCAGAAGACGACGACCATGGTCCCGTTGACCACGGGGCCGAAGGGGGGCGCGTCGTTGAGGGCCATCGGAGGAGATCAAGGGCCGGGCGGGTGCTCAGGGAAGACGTGAGACAGTGTAAAGGGTTGGTTGTAACAGCAGTGAGCCTAAGCGAAGGGAAGGGAGAACCATAGAGTATGGACTGGGGGTTGTGAATGAGTCGACATGGCAGGCGAGTTAGGTGAAGGGGGTGTCGGGTAGAAATACTCAAGTAAATAGAAGTCTTCTAGAGGTTGTGTGTAGTAGAAGTCAAGCGGGTTCACCCTGGGACATATGGATCCGAAAAATGCCATTTTTCGCACAGCTTCTGACCCGAAGGTCTGGACAAGGGTAGGCTTGTTGACAGGGGCATCGGCACTTTTGAGATCGACGCTGGGTCTCGTACCGCAGTTGAGGCCGCGTCATGCAGTGCGGGGCGGCCCGCTACTTGTACTTGGACCGTTTTCTGGATCAGGGGCCCTTTTCCCTTTTTTTTTTCGCATCGAATCCGAAAAGGGGCACCAGCCCGCCGGCATCTCAACTTGGCAACTCATACGAGAACATGACAGCGGCATCGTCACCGTCAACGAGGAAGTCCATCCGACCTCACCGGAAATCACGCGCCGGCTGCAGCCTCTGCAAACGCCGGAAAGTCAAGGTGCGTCGAGTTGATGCTGCCCGTCTCCTCTCTCTCTCTCTCTCTCTCTCGAATTTTCACATCCTGTTCTCTCCATCTCCTCGCTGCTCACTCCGGTTTTGTGTGTATGACTTACTGATCCTCCCTCACAGTGCGGCGAGGAAAAGCCATGTCGCAACTGCATAAGCTTCGGTCTCCCCTGTGATCTTGTCTCGGACGGGGAACGAGTCGAGTATAGCACGGCCCCGGCCGCTCGACGTGGTCGAGGTCGGCCTCGAAAGATCTGGACAGGTTCTGTACAGTCTCCAAACCACTGCTCGGCTGCAACAGGCCCTTCACATATAGCATCGCCGCTTTCGAGGCGCTCGCCAACATGCAGCCCCCTACCCGTGGACGTCGACCCGGCGCGGATCGACCTTGACAATGCCGAGCTGCTCCTCCACTTCGTCACCACCACAGCCGAGACCTTTGCCGGCGGCGAGAGCCCTGGCCTGAACCGGTTCTGGACGCGCAACGCGCCGCAGATAGGCTTAAGCCATGCCTTTGTCCTCCACCTCATCTTCGCCTCGGCCGCGTTCCACCTAGCCTACTTGGCCAAGGAAGAAAGCGAGCAAGGGCTCATCGACATCAATGCCCAATTACCCCCCCACAGCCGGGGCCGCGCTGGCTACCTCTTCCTCGCCCAGCAGCACCTCACAGCCGGCGCGTCAGGCTTCTCGAGGCAGCTCTCGCGGCCAGGGCCCGACAACTGCGGCGCCCTGTATCTCGGCGCAGTGCTGACGAGCTATTGCACCTTTGCGGCGGGGCCGACCAGCCGCGACGACCTGCTCGTGTGCACCGCCGACGCCGGCGACACGCAAGACGCAACGGCCGCTTCTTCTTCTTCGGCCTCATGGATGCCCTTTGTCTATGGTGTGCGCCTCATGCACCAGTCCTTCAGCCCGGACGTGCTGTTCGCCGGGCTCATGGCGCCGTTCAGGACGGGCCCGGTGGCGGGGTCCCTGGAGGAGCCTGTCTGCGTGCAGAATGGGTTTCGGCGGCTGGACTGGGAGGATGCGTTGGATGGGCTGAGGGAGTTCATTGCGCGTTCCGGTGTTGTCCCGGGTGGAGAAACAGGAACTGGGAGCACAACAGCTGTCTGCTTCGCGGCCCTCGACGCTATCATCGAGATCTACGCGGCCACATACGGGCGCCGCAGCAGCCCGGACGGCGACGCCACGTACACCGGCCCGTCTGCGAACCAGTTCGTCTTTGGTTGGCTGTACCGCGTGGAGTACGAGTTTGTGGCGTGCGTGAGGCGGCGCGAGCCGTACGCTCTCCTGGTTCTCGCGCACTACGCCGTCCTCCTGAACGGGGACACTATCCAGAGGGGATGGTTCATCAAGGGCTGGAGGGAGCACATCATTGCGAGGGTTGGCGAGTTTCTTGCGAATGGGGAGTGCAGCGAGTGGATGCGCTGGCCGATGGAGCAAGCCGCCCCGAAAGGAGAGCGGAGGGGATGGGCTTCTCCTGGTTTAATTCCGGGGTAAAGTGCAGAGGAGGTCGACCATCGGCATCTGGACACCTTGAATCCCTGGCCAATTAACCCCCCTGAGCCCCCCTGACACACTCTGGGGTAACCACCCTTGCAGGCTTGGCATCGATAGACTCGGCCGCACGGCATCCTTGGCCCGGGGGGCGTTGTCAAAGAGCGGCCAGACATCCGCTTCATTCCTCGAGCTGGCCTTTTCGAAGCTAACCAGGACGGCGCGATCCATGTGGCAAGACACGGGTTGATCCATCGGCCTAGTGTTCGATCTAGACAGACGTCTTCGCCTTGGAACCGGGTCCCTGTTGTTTGATCGTTAGGGAAAAGTGAAATACCAAGACCTCGATTGGCCTTGGCCAACCATGCAGCTGCTGGGACAGTGAGAGCATGCCAGCACCAGAACTTCCAGAATAGCCCTTCCCTGACGAAGGACTCACAGCCTTCGACACTCGGTCTGCTGAGTGGGGAAACAACACTACCAATACAAAACATCGCCCGAGATCAAGGCCCATGTCAGCGCTAATGCTGAGGAGCATGCCGCGGAGGAGTCGCCTCCTCACGGTCGCCCTCTTTTGCGTCTGCCTCATTTTCCTACTCTCAAAATTTGACCCGGGGTTTCGAGAGCCTCAGCTGTCCTCTCTTGGGTTCAAGCAGAAAGACGACATCTTACGATTCGTCGACCCCTTGATCGGAACAGCCAACGGCGGTAGGCCTCCCCCTCACCCCCCTCACCTTACTCTCACAACCTCTCACACATTATCTTGATCAAATAGGCCATGTCTTTCCCGGCGCGACCCTTCCATACGGTAAACCCTTCTCTCCTACCCCCCCAAACTCTCGCGCGCGAGCTGAACCTTTCTAGGCATGGCCAAAGCCGTAGCCGACACGGCGTCCCCCGCCGAGAACGCAGCCGGCTACGTCTCGGACGCGCACCCGGTCCTCGGCTTCTCGCACATGCACGACTCCGGCACGGGCGGGCACCCGTCGCTCGGCAACTTCCCGCTCTTTGTGCACCCGGGCTGCCCGGGCGACGATTTCGCGCGCTGCGCCTACTCGGTCGTGGACCGGCCGACAGACCGCGTGCCCGGGTCGGCGTCGGCCGCGCCGGGCTATTTTGGCATCAACCTGACCAACTCGGTGCGGGCCGAGATGACGACGACGCAGCACGCCGTGCTGTACCGCTTCGGGTTCCCGGGCGAGAACAGGGTCGATGTGGCGACGACCGCGGACAAGGCGCCCGTGGTGGTGCCGTACTCGCCCGTGGTGCTGGTGGATCTGGTGGATCTGATGAACAGCCGGAGCACGGGCGGGATCCAGGTTTCCCCCGAGTCCGGGCGGGTGGTCGGCGAGGGGAGCTATGGCCCGTCGTTTGGGTCGGGCAATTATCATGCCTTCTTTTGTGCCGACTTCAGGGGGGCGGCGATCCGCAAGACGGGGACGTTCAAGACGAATGCCGCGGCCGAGGAGCCCAAGTTTCTAGACGGGGTTGGGGCCGGCTATCACATCCCGACCGGGTCGGCCGGGGCGTGGTTGCAGTTTGAGCGGCCGGTGAATAACTCGCTTCTGGCGAGAGTTGGGGTGTCGTTCATCTCGGTGGACCAGGCGTGTGAGAATGCCGAGGGGGAGATTGCCGACTGGCATTTTGAGAGGGTTGAGAGCGACGCGCGGAAGGCGTGGCGTGAGAAGCTGGGGGTGATCGAGGTTGATGCCACGGGGGTGAGCGAGGAGCTGCAGACGACCTTCTGGTCCGGGCTGTACCGGACGCTGCTGTCGCCGCAGAACTACACGGGGGAGAATCCGCTGTGGAACTCGACCGAGCCGTACTTTGATTCGTGAGTTGGACTGACGGGCAGGGATGGAGTTGAGGATAGGATAGGTACTGACTTGGGCAGGTTCTACTGCATCTGGGATTCTTTCCGCGCTCAGCACCCGCTGCTTACCATCATCGACCCCGTTGCGCAGACGGATATGGTGCGTGCTCTGATCGATATCTACCGGCATGAAGGTTTGTGGCCCCCTGAGATCAAAGAGACAAAAGAGCGAAGCTGACTGTCCTCAGGCAAACTGCCCGACTGCCGCATGAGTTTCTGCAAGGGCTTCACCCAGGGAGGGTCCAACGCCGATGTCGTGCTTGTCGATGCCTTCGTTAAGAACCTGAGGGCGGGCATCGACTGGGACGCCGCCTACGAAGCTGTGGTTTCAGACGCCGAAGGTATGCCCCCCTATTTGATACCCCTGGTGGTCCGCAAACCCCGTCCTAACCGACCCAGTTGAACCAGCCAACTGGGGCCTCGCAGGCCGCGGCAACCTCGTCAGCTGGCACGACGTCGGCTACATCCCCTCGGACGACATCGACAAGAACGGCACGGGCCCGAACAGCCGCACGATCAGCCGGGGCGTCGAGTACGCCTACGACGACTTCTGCATCGCCTTCCTGGCCCAGGGCCTCGGCCACACGGCCGACGCGGCCAAGTACCGCCGCCGCGGCGGCAACTGGCGCAACTACTGGAACCCGGACCAGCGCGACGTCTTCAAGATGCCCAACGGCGACGTGGCGGCGCAGACCGACTTCACGGGCTTCATGCAGCCGCGGCTGCGCAACGGCTCGTTCGGCCAGCGCAACACGCGCGCGTGCTCGCCCGTGCAGGACATGCACTCGTGCTACTACGACACGCAGCTCGACACGTACGAGGGCAGCCCCTGGCTGTACAGCTTCTACGCGCCGCAGGATATGGCGACGCTGGTCGGGCTGATGGGCGGGCCCGCCGCCTTCACGGAGCGCCTGTCCTTCTTCCACACCAGCGGCATCTCGTACATGGGCAACGAGCAGGGGTTCCTGCCCGTCTTCCAGTTCCACTACGCCGGCCGCCCCGGTCTGAGCACCCACTTCACGCGCGAGTACATCCCCAGCCTGTTCAACGCCACCGTGAACGGGATACCGGGGAACGACGACTGCGCCATGGGGGCCTTTGGCGCGTTTGCCATGATGGGCTTCTTCCCCGTGGCCGGGCAGGACGTGTACCTGCTTACCACGCCCTTCTTTCCCGAGGTGAGGATCAAGGCGAAGAAGAAGGGGAAGCGGGCGGTGATCAAGGTGAGGGGCTTTGATCCCGAGGGGCGGAGGAAATACATCCAGCGGGCGAGGCTCAACGGCAGGGAGTACACCAAGAACTGGATCACCCATGACTTCTTCCTGACGGGGGGCGTATTGGAGTTTTGGGTAGGCGAGGAGGAGGGGATCTGGGGGACGGGCGACAAAGACCTGCCGCCAAGCTATCCTGTTGAGTGGGATGAAAGTCCTGCTCTGGATGAGGGATATTAGGGGTAACGTGCTGGGATATTATCTACGAACAATACACAATTTGCACTTGGCCGATAACGGGTCCGAGGCTCGAGTGATCAACCCTTCAGACTACGACTCCCTCGAAGCGTTTTGTAACTAGACTACCCGTTTTGATCCGAGTCTCATGATCACCTAGGTAGTCAGTCACGTATTATTTTCTCCAGATGAAGATTCTTGGAGACGACAAACAGTGCGCAAAACAAATACTTCGGAGGTTCAGGAAGCAAACAATCCTTTTTGACTAACACTGGGTATCATGTCATTGCTCATCAAAAGTACAGCCCTTCTCAGGCTGCCGAGATGACGACAGCAGATCAATCCTTCGCCCACGGCGCCTTGGTCACGGCAAACTGATTACTCGCCGTCCCAGGCTTCCCCCGCGGAAAGGCCGTCGGCGGAGGCGGCCCAGTATCCGGGGCGCCTCCCCTCGGCATCGTCGGCGCTGAACCGCCCCCGCCAGTCCACGGCGCCCGGGAGTAGGGGATCCCCGGCCCCGACGGCACTCCAGCCGCAGCACCAGGCATCTTGGTCGCTTGCGCCCAGGGGGCAGCAGTTCCCGGCCCGCTCCCGGCGGATGGCGGGTTCACACTGCTCGGCTGGCTCGCCAGGTGCACCGACTGCGCCGGCACAGCAGCCTCCGGGTCGACATCCCACGAGAACAGCGACCCGAACGGAAAGTGCTGCACAACGGGGAACTTGGAGAGCACCTCGGCGTTGAACATCTTGATCATGCCCTTGTTGATCTTGCCCCAGCCGTCCTTGATGCCCGAGATGTCGAACAGGATCGGGCTGTGCTCCCAGAAGGGGCCCGTCTTGACGTCGTTGATGAAGCCAATGGCTGAGAAGTACATGTTTGACTCGCGGTAGAGGTCGACCGAGGCGGGCTTGGCGACGTCGGCGGGCCGTGGGGCGCCGGGGACGGAGCCTTCGAGCGGCATCGGTTCCGTCTCGGTGATGGGCCGTGTGAGCTGCGCCGAGCCAAAGATGTACGGCAGAAACGAGTGGTCGTCGAGGCCCCATACGCCATGCGACCCGGCCGGCTCCAGGTTGTACGTCAGTATCAGCCGCCTCACAACCTTGAGGTATCTGTCTCCCATCAGCACCTACCCCCACCACCCTCAGTCAAAAGCTCACACCAAACAACACAAAACTCACGGTTCAAAGACGCCCAACACCAAACTCCTCTCCACCTCCCCATCATCCCCTTCCCCACCCTGCCCCTGTGCTGTTGTTGATGTAAAAACCCCCAACTTCCACAGACACCCCAAAAACGCCAAAAAGCTCAGCTCATGCCCCGTCCCGTAATCCAGCCTCTGCGCGCTGCCAAACCCCCCAAGAAAATACGCCCTCACCTCCCCCATCGCCTCGTCCCCCCACGCCTCCCACACCCGCCCCGGCAAGCACCCCCGCAGCAACCCCTCGGCCCGCGCCTCGAGCATGGCGTGCCAGCGCCGGAAGCTCACGTTCCCGAACCGCCTCGGCCCCTTCTCGGGCGGCGCTTCGTCCACCATGCGCCCGACCGCCTGCAGCATGGCGCGCAGTCGTGTGACGGGCTCCTCCGGGTCGGAGGAGGAGCGGGGTGGCGGTGGGGCGTCGAGAGTGAAGCATCGCGGTTTTTTTTGGCCTGTCTCTGTCCCGCCGCCACCGCCGCTGCCCCCGCCGCCAGAGGGCTGCTTGCTGCTGCTGCTGCTGCTGCTGCGCGGGCAGAGGGCGCGGTTGAGCTGCAGGATGAAGACGCCGATGTCGCGGTAGGCGAGGGACGAGAGGAATCGGGGGAGGTCGGCGCCCGTGTGAATCTTTTTTGTTGGGGGGTGGAAGGGGTGGGTTTTGGAGGGGCCGAGGACGGCGAGGCGCGCGAGGTTCGTCGGGGGTGTTGCGATTGGGGCGGCGGGGGCGGGGGCGGGCGAGTGCGAGGCTGGCGGCGGCGGCGGTGGCGGCGGTGGAGGGTCCATTGTCGAGGAATTGGTTTGTGGGACGGCTGAACTTGGATTTGATGATGGTTCGTTGTGGTGATGGGTTTGGTTTCGAGAAAGAACTGGGAGGAACAACATCAACCTCACCCAAGTGGGGCCGGGCTCTCAAGAGGGACAACCCCGCTGTCGTCATGGCGGGGCCCTGAGACTGAGACACCTTACCTGGTAAGGTACTTACGAATACTCATGAAGAAATTGACAGAAGGGCACCACCGGCAAGTTAACTGCGCTCGGTTTAACCAGGTACCCCTAGTGGTGCCCTTCGGTCAATTTCTTTGAGTTTCAGCCTTGCGACTACGACTATACTCCCTCCAAGAGCCCCAAACATTCTGATTTATCGTCGGGTGCCGAACGGGTCAAGAAATCACGCCGTCCGATCCCTTCTCGGCGTAGTTCATGGTCAAGACTACTCGATCCCCAAAGTTTGGTTTCTGATTAATACCGTGCAAGACATCTCGAGATGCACCTCTCGGCCCCCCTACCCCTCCTCCTCCCGCCTCCCCTGCCAAAACCCCCTCCCATAACTCACCAAGACCTCCTCTCCCCTCCCGACACCCACCACCCGCGCCCGCCCCGTCGCCCTCTTCCCCGCGGGCAGCACAAACACGGCCATGCACCTCTCCCCACTCCTCGGATCCCACACGACCCTAAACTCGGCATTCGCCCTCGAGCGCCCCGGCACCCCGCGGTAGTCGTTCACAAACCGCGCCTCGTTGCCCGCGCGCGCCGCGTCCACCGCGAGGTCCGCGTCCCGGTCCAGCCAGAGGTCGTAGTCCGACGTGGCGTAATCGTAGTCACTCGCAGCCGCAGTAGCAGCGGCGGCGGGGGGACATCCGAACGGGGGCGTGCCGATGTGTATCTCGCCGAGGTACGGCAGGATCAGCGCGCCCGGAGCGAGGTCGCGGGTCGCGAAGAGGCCTGCTTGGCCGTAGGCGGGGTCTGCGTAGAAACTTAGCCACTCAGTCTATCCTGGGGAGTTCGAGAAGGTAAGAATATGTGCTTACGGTCCGGATCGGTGATCGGGGTGATCCGGACCGACGGACACGGCCCTGGTTTGAGATGGCGGGGGATCTCTGGGAGCGGGTCCAATGGGTCCGCCGGCCGGGTGCGGAGGGCGCGGAGGTGGGACGGGGTGAGATGCGGCGAGTATGAGGGTTGGACGAGGTAGGGAATGTGGGATGGCCAGTTGGGAGGGAGAGGCGTCGCAGGCGGTTGGGTTTGTGGTTTGTTGCCCATTTCTCCTTATTTTTCCGCGCTGGCCGCGCGAGTCACGAGGTAACGTTAATTGTTGCTGGTGTTGTTGTGCGGTTCAGGTCATGAGCGAAAAGCTAGGTATCTATAGGAGATTGTGCCCGCTTCTGAGTGGCGCTTCGGCCGGCAACTCGCCGATGCAGGAGCCGACGGGACTGGCAACTGGAACTCGAGAGCATATGCTCATGATGATATGTCGTTGATCTTGCCAATTGTACCAAAAATTGCCCAACCTCATCTTCCCGAGTAACCATCCCCAGCCCATGTGTCTGCTGCCCCTGAGCTCTTACGCTCGGCGTGCAGTTTCCAGGAGACAACACGCCGCTTACTCGACAATAAAACCACCACCTCCGCCGTCATCCTCTTCATCCGGCACAAAAAATCCCCCTCCTCTCATGTCGTCTTCACTCACATCCTCCATACCCACATCATCCTCCACTACCTCCCTACCTTTCCCCTTGCCCTCTAATTCCTCCCCTTCCGCCTCTGCCTCCTCATCCACCCCAGCCCAGATCCTCTCCCTGATTCTTAGACCCTTCAAAAACCGACTCCACATCTTCAACGCCCGCCTCGTCCTCCTCTCCTGCGCTTCCTCGGCCTCCATATCTACCAGCCCCTCAATAACCGCCCACACCGCCTCCCCGGTCTCCTCCGGCACAACCACCCCTTGCAACACGGCCGTGCCATGCCGCCCCCTGAACTGAAACCCCGTCAACGCAGGCGCATAGTCCACGCCCAAAATAAACGCCGCCTGCGCAGCCCTCTCATGCCTGATATGCACTCCGCCGCGCGGCACCATGCTCGGCACATACAAATCCAGATTCCCAAACTTGTTCTTCGGCACCCTGCCCCCGACCACCGGCGGCGCGACATACTCGTCCGTCTGCTCCACCATATAAAGCGGCGTGTATCCCCGCGCCGCATCCCCAAACAACCCCACCCTCTCCGGATCATCATCGCCATCATCCCCACTCCCCCCGTCCTCCTCCCCTTCACTCTCTTCTCCCACCCCGCCCTTCCTCATCCGCCGCCGCCGCCGCCTGGGCGGCGGCAAACTCTTGACCGCCTCCTCCCCGTCCCTGACCACCCTCCCAAAGAGGCGATACCACCTCTCCCTCGTCCTCGCGACCCTGACGTCCCCGCGCCGGTAGATGCGCTCCAGCCGCGGCGGCGGCGGCGGCGCGCCTCCTCTCGCGCCCGAGCCCGCGACGCTCACCGTGCCGCTGGCCCGCGCCCCCGGGACGAGCACCTCGCTCCGCCGCAGGTGCCGCTCCAGCGCGTAGACGGGGTGGTCCTTGAAGTCGGCGACGTTGCGCGGCATCGGCTCGCGCGCCTCGGCGGCGGCCAGCTCGGTCAGCTCGATCTGGTCGAGGTCCGTCGGTGGTATTAGTGGGTGCGTGTACCGCCGCCCGAGGAGCAGGCGGTGGTACCAGCGGTGGGGGTCGTTTACTAGTCGTGGTGTTGTTCCTCCGCCTCCTCCTTCTTCGGGGTTCGATCTCTTGATGAGGAGGGAATTGGTGGGAGGAGGTAAGCCGTCGATGCGCTGCTTGCGGGTTTTGGAGGTGTAGGCTCTTGCGTAGCGGCGGGTCACGTCGCGGGCGCTGCCGTCCGGGCCGAAGCCTATGGCGTAGGTGAGCGTGTTTAGGGTGTCCGAGGCGGGCGGTTCGAGGGCGTGGGGCTTCCATTGGGTTGAGGTCACGAGCGGGTCGACGGGGTGCCATTTCTGGTGGGCGACGTCGAGGACTTCGACCCAGTAGACTGGGAAGGGGGACTCGCCGCGGATGGGTTTGGGGGCTTGGGCGGCTGAGGTGGAGGGCGAGCGTCTGGGTGTGCTTGTGCTCATGGATAGGACGTGGTAGGCCGAGGCGTGTGGGTGGCCGAGCCGTCGACGGGGTGAGGGGGTCGTTGCGCCGGCTTGGAATTCGGGGAACTTGGTTTCATGCTTTGCCACTGCTGCTGCGTAGAGCTCGGCTTTGGATGGCTGCTTCTGTGGCGTCTGGGCTTTTCGTTGCTTTGGCATTGTGGGAGCTCCAGGAACGAACGATAGTGGTTGCAGGGAACACACAAGCCGGGCTTCAACTCCGACCGACCGGAGCAGGGCGCAGAAGAGCTGGGCACCAACATCCCGGGAGCCACGTAGAGCCTTGGCTGCTTCGAGGAAGTCACTCTTATCCAACGTGGACTCCATATCGTCGGGCAGTTGATACTATCGAGTGTGTATTAGCCTAGCCCAGGGCGGCCGGGTATGGCACCTACGCACTTTTTTCAGCTGTTCTTCATCTTCGGCCCACAGAGCCCTCCGTAGCCCTCTCTCGGTGATGGAAAACTTCAACTTGAACAAGTCCTTTGCCTCCTGGAGGCCCTTCCTCAAAGACTCTGAACGCCCAAACTGGTTCAGACTGGCCCTGGGGATCAAGGCGGCCACCGTCTTTTGGGGGAGCAGCGGGCGGAGAGCATCGTGGACTTGGGGGTCATTGCACCACCAGTTTCTGCGCTCGACGTGTGCCAGCAGACAGACAAGATGCATCTTGTGGACCTCGACACGGCGCTCTTTCTCCTCTCGGCTGATGGCCTTGCGCCGGTCAGCGCGGCGCGGGCCCATGGCGGCCATGTGAGCGGAAAGGTCCAGGGTTAGGCCCCGAGGCCCTGTGCTCGCTGCTGCTGCCGAAGATCCGGCGGCCTCGATCGCTACATCTTCAAAGTCGATGTCGTCATCGTCTTCGTCCTCGTCGTCCGAATCCCTTTCCATGGTTTGCAAAGTGGGCGTCGGGAGGACGACATCCTCGAACTGGAGATCATCATCGGAAGCATCACCGGCAACCAATCCGCCAGGTTTCCTGCCGACGGCTAGGGCGGCCTTGCCTTTCGGCGGCTCGGCCCGGGCAGGTCGGCCCTCTCCCGGACGCCTGCGTTTCACGGGCCGTTCCCGGGCACCGTCATCCTGGCTGCGTATCTCGGCCCGCGCCTCGACCACCATCTGGCGGTAGATGTCGGGGACAGCGGCATCCCGGCTTGCGGCACCCTGCGACGCGGCTGATGTCCTTGCGCTGGAGCGCGTGGTCCTCTGGCTGCTGCGCTGACTCTCTGCCGGCGCATTTCGCTTCCTGCCCGCCATTCCGTGCGCGGCGGATAGATGTGTCGAATCCGTGTCAGCGGTGTGGGTCACCGAGGAAAAGGAAGCCCAAGCTTTGCAGTTGATAACCCCACCTTTGCCGTCAACTTGAATCGCAGCTGCCTGGTGAAACCTGGCGCGGCCGTCTCGCGCAGTCACGTGAGCCAGTGGGGGCTGGCAGCCGAGGCAGCTGACCGCCGGCTGACACGCGGCCCACGCCACCTCAGCTCTCTCGAATCCGAGTTTCTTCGAATCTCGATCTCTGCGGCTGACAGTGGGGCGAGCCAAGCGTCTGCCAACCGTCCAGGGTCCTTCCGAAAAGGGGAAACAATCGCTGAGGTCGATCCGGGATCATCCGCCTGACTAACCTCAAAGAGGAATCCCCGATAGTCACCGGATTCTTTGGTTGGTTCGCTTCATGCACTCCTGCCCGCCGCGCCTTGGTCTTCCCACACTTCTGGCGCTTTTCTCCTCCATCCTTCTCCACTGAGCCGCGAGAGACGACCAGGAACCCATCGCCAGTTTACCCGTTTTCAGACGCTTGTCTCCTTGTGGAAAACAATCCTCATCGTTACCCTCACCACCCATAGTACTGGCGTGACGCGTGTTTGGATCGCATTCCTCTACGTCGTACGGCCCGTTTTGTCCACCATCACAGCCGGAGCTGCAGTCTACCCGTCTAGTGTGCCGCTTTGCCTTTGCAACCAGCAGCGAGATCGAGGTCGCCCATCCGCCAACAAGATGCCCAAGATTGTATTTGTACCTGCCGATGGGCTCGGTAGCACCACGGCCGAAAACCGGAAGCTCATAAGAAGCCACTGCATGCTGGGGAAGAACAAGAAGAAATACAAGGGCAAGAAGGCCCCCAGAGACCACGGCACCGTCGTCCGGCAACAGCCCCGGACCGGTGCCAGTGTGCCCCATGCGGCCAGTGCGGCAGAGATCCCAGGTGATCTCCTCGGACTGTTGGGGCCGTTGCATGAGCGAGCTTCTCCCAGGTACAGCCAGAGCAGCGGGACGACACCAGAGGTCCAGACACCGGCTGCAACAGAGGACACGTTCTCGCCGCTCTCGCCGCTCTCGCCGTTCTCGTCGCCCTCACCGCCTATAGGAATACCATCGGTCTTCACATTTCTTACCTTTGCCCGGGAAATCGACAATAGGTCACAGGATCTGCTCTTCAAATGTGTGCCATGTTCTTTCCTTCTTGTCCCTGCGATCCAATCCCCCCACGCCGCGCTGCCCGGCCCCCTGTGGCGCTGGCCGCGGTCCCTGTTTTTCATATAATCTTGCATAAATCACACGTACACAAGGTACCTAGCCACTCACTGCCTCTCTAATGCAGATTTCTTCATTGCGCGGCAGGTCTTTTACCCAATACAGTTCTGCGTCTACTCCGACACCAGCCTCTACACCTGGTTCGAGTGGCTGTTTTACGATGCGGCCTACCTCGAATCCGTGCTCCTGGGCATGTCCGCCATGGACGATTTCTTCCGCCGGGCACGGCCATCCAAGTTGACCTACTCGCACATGAGAGCCACCATCACGGCCCTCAATGAACGCTTGTCAGATCCTGACTTGTACCTGTCCGACTCCACCATCGCCGTCGTCATGGGTCTCGCCGAGCTCAGCGGAATGCTGGCCGACGAGACTGCCGCCAAAGCCCACGTTTCCGGCTTCCAGCGACTGGTCCGCCTTCGTGGCGGTATCACCTCTTTCGCTGGCAACACGAAACTGCAAATCAAGATTGGAAGGTGGGTTGTCGGGACTGCGCCGAACACGACCTCGCCTTTGGCTTTGATTGTTGACATGCCCAGGTTCGACCTCGCCTATGCCGTCAGTACAGGCAAGTCGCCTCAATTCTTCCGAGACCCGATCTCGTGGTCCCCGATCTTCGAACCCTTATCACCAATCAGTTACGGCTCGAGCCCCAACTTGGAAGATGCAGACGACCAGTCGTCCTCGTCCTCGTCCTCGTCCTCGCCCTCGCCCTCGCCCACGAGACTTTCTCCGGCCCTGGACTTCCTCCACGAGCCCAGAATCATCGCCGTTTTCCACGACCTCCTACAGTTCACCCTGCTGCTCAATACCTCATCCTCCGACCCCTCCCACCACATACCGCTGCTCCGAGACACGGAATACCAAAACTACATCTGCTCCATCCAGTACCGGCTCCTCCGGCTGCAGGGCAAACTCGGGTCTATCCTGGACGAGTCCGCCCGCTTGGCCATGCTGGCCTTTCTCACCACGACGTTCCAAGTCGCCGGGCAGCGCGCGCCATATCCCCATCTGGAGCGCCGATTCCGCGAGTTCTGCCGGGCCACCGACGCAGAAGCGCCGTCCGAAGTCACACTTTGGCTGCTTATCGTGGGTGCCATGGCCGTCTTCCACATTGACGGCGAGGACGCCGGGTGGATGGCCGAGTTGTGGCGGGCGCATATCCCGGCCGGGTGGGACTGGGCCGAGGCGCACAAGAGGCTGCGGGAATTTCCGTGGATCGCCGTCCTCCACGACCAGGCGGGGCGAGCCGCCTTCGAGGCCTTATGCCGGAAGGCCCAGGATTTTGACGGGGACATGGGCCGATTGAGATGATCGGCCCGTCGGCGAGGCAGCGGCGCTGGTGATATACGGTACCAGCCAGCAGCTTGAGCTTGACGGAGAATGGGGGCGGGCTACAATGAGGCGTTTGGGCGGTTGGGAACACCGGGTTTGGGAGACTATTCTCAGCGCGGGACAATCATTGGTTTGCGATGTGCTTGACAAAGATGATGGCAGAAGGGATGAGTTAAGCCTCGGGCACATAGATTGTTGATTGACTACCACCTTGGCAACAGGCGTATTATAGATTCAGTTAAACCATTTTACCACCAGGAACCTCGGAAAAGGTTCCCTCAACGCGGCATGGCAGCCTGATTTTGTCCTCCTCCCAATCTCACTTGTGGCGATCATCACCTTTCGCTGGTCCTTTCTTGGTACCTCCATTTATTAGTAAAGTCAGTGTCAGAAGCTAGATTCGCATAACCAAAACCATACCCAAACTCCCTGTAAACCTTGCACTTTCCAATCATGAAGCCTCAACAGTTTTGAATTACGAAACAAAAGCATCTTTAGGACTGGGGTGTGTAAGCAATGGGTTCTGTGTCTTTCTGTTTCGTTTTGCTACTGCGACAAGTATGGTGTATTGCATTAGCTTTTCCAGACGAGATCCCGTTCACGTTCCCGGACCGGGGCCGCCTTCGTAACGACTACCAACGGTGCCGGGGATGGAGGCCGGAATACAGCTCTTCACCAAGACAACCCTAAACCTTTTCTTCCATCCAGCTCATTCCCTGCCAATCCACCAGTCTCCTCACATACCTTATCCGTACAAGAAGACACAAAAAGACTCACAACTCGGTACACAACAGTAATGTAGTACATATCCATTCCAGCCGGCATATATATTTACGTGGACTAACACAAGTCCCTTGACTACTACTCCAACCAAAAAGTGCCGGTTTCCGTCTCGCGGGAGATCGAACAGAGTTCTAACTCTCGTCCCCGTCGCCAACCCCTCCTCTCCCGTCCCTCTTCCCACATATGCAACCTCGCATATTGATACGCTCTTGAGTCAGTCGAGTTTGAATGACCTTCTTCGCCCAATTTCGTCGAGCACCGGCCCGCCCCTGAGTTGACGAGTCGAACAAGGGGCGGTGGCCGGACCGTGCCGTGGTCCGCGCCCACCCACGCCCTGACCGAGTTGTGCTTCCAACAACCAACACGCCGATGCACCATGCAAGCTGGCACCAGGTCCAGAAATAACCGCCAATTATAATATCCATCCAATGCTGTGGGCCTGCACAAACGACCTCTGGCAGCCAGGGGGTAAGGAACAGCTTGCAGCTTAATGTGGCCGCACTGCTTCAATGTTGGACACCCGTCACAATCTTTTTCGTCCGTACCTGGGACCTGCCTTCGTTTTCAGTGAGACATTTCTTCACGTCCGTGCGACAGCCGGCACGCGACCATGTCAAGTCCCGAGAACACACGGCCCCAATATACCGGAGCGAGCTATGTCAGGCATTCTGTCTCGTCGATCGTGTTCGGCTTTACCTTGAACAATGTGCGTTTCTCCATTGTCGCAGCTAGCCCCAATGACGAGGCCGGTGAAGCCCTTGTTCCTGCGGACTACAATTTCGACGACTCTATCGAAGGCAGGATCCTGGACGAGATACTCGATCTCTCGGTGCATGACGGGGATGGGCCGTGGCACACGGCAAAGCAACAAGCAACCAGACGCCTGAAAAAGCAGCTGGCGGACCTGGCCGCTGATGCGTGTCTCCCGACTATGCGGCGCTTGGCCCCACCAACTCAAATACCGGCGGCGCAGACACTCCAGGACAGCCTCTACCCCCCCGACCTATACCCTGCAAATCCTCAGCGAGGGAGACAAGCTGACGTGTCGTACGCTGGATGACTTTACGGGGATTCTAGAGCGCCATCCACCCGTGCCCAAGGAGAGCCTACGGGCGGTTGAGCTCGACCTCGACACTACGGATCTCCTTGTGGTCAAGCCATCGCACGTTATCTTGGTCCGCCATCTACACCATTTGGTCTGGAAAGTAACGGTGGATGGCGAAGAACTGATCTGCAAGGCCTCGCTTGATCTTTTTGAGCATGCAGTTGGCGATGAACTGGCAACATATCTAAAAAATTAGAGCAGCTGGGGTCAAGTTGAGGGTCCCCGAGTTGAAAGGTAGGTGTAATCCCAGTGATCGCCTGGTGCAGATATTCATCTGGTCATAGGAATCATACAATCCCACTGGGGAGTGATCGGCATCCTCCTTTCCTACATTCCCCACAAGTACCACAGTCTCCACGCCCTCTTGACGAGTGTTGAGGAAGGCACCGCCGCACCAAGTGAAGCGGCTCCATCCCTTCGGCAGAAGTGGGCGCGACAGATCCGGGAGACTCTGGCGGGGCTGCATGGCCTAGGGATCCTCTGGCGCGACCTCAAGACTCACAACGTTCTCATCAACAACAACGGCGATGCCGTCGTGCTCGACTTTGGCGGGGGGAACACGGTGGGTTGGGTCGACAACGACAAGTACGCCACCATGGAGGGCGAGGAACAGGGACTCCTGAAGATCATGGAGGCCCTGGGCATCCAGGCCTAGACGAGGAGTTTGCAACGTGGGATTCGGGACTGGCGCGCAGTGTTGGGTTTGATACGGCCTGATGGTTTGTCAGCCTTCCGTTTATTTTCTATTAGTACAGCATCGTATAGACAAGTATTATCGAGGCCTCCCTCTTCGCCAAGCGTCACCAACTGTGGCTGCTCTGTGTGACAAGACGGCAAGGAGGCGACGTGCAGACTCGACGTGATCCATCGTCACCCTCCAATTGCATTAAAAATTCAACGGCGAGTAACACTGTCCAGAACGGCTGCGGAAGGGCACTTCGGGTTGGTGTGAGGACGCGTCCTTGGAACAACCCTCGACTGGATGGACGCTCGGGTCCGAACACTCAACCCAGCCGCTAATGGATAATTGCATCCCTCAAGTTCCGCCGTGGCCACCAACTCTCTCACGAGAATCTACTGCTTCCCCTAGCACTTGTAGCCTCGCGTCCCTGCAGACAGCGAGTCTGCATTATAGAGTATTGACTTGTCTTTCCGCATACAAAATCTTCCACTGCTCCCACACTAGGCGGCTGGGCCGTCATTTCGGAGCCCCCTCTACTTATGCCAGTCTTAATGTCTAGTTTTTCCCATCTAATCTCCATATAGAAAGGTGCGAATTTACTTTCAGACGGGACTTACGCCACAGGTACCTCTAACGTGATACTACTTTACACCATCTCGCAAGAGTTTCAGCCAAGGATTCCCCGGGACGACTGCCTGCCTCCCTTAGGTAGATGGGGAAGCTGTCTGGGACCGTTTCCGGATCCTGGCGTATAGCCCCTTCTGAAAGAAAAACCACGAATTTTCGACCTCGAACTTTTCGGGATCCACGATGCGGATCTAACGTACGTAGGAGTTTTAGCTCAATTCGGAGGAAGAGGTTGCCGAGGCGGAGGCAGAGGTGAGAAGCCTTCTCTTCGTCGCCCCCGCGTCGGGATATAAAAGAAGCGAGGAATCACTCACGTCATAGTTCAACACCAGAAACGATATCAGCTTCTTGATCTCCATGATGCCGACGTGTCGCCCGAGGCAAACACGCCTCCCGGAACCGAACTGTGAGAGCAAGATGTCGTCAGCTTGGGAGCACGAAACGCAAATAAAAAAAAACCATGAGACACGTACCGTCAACATGGACTGCTCCAGCTTCCTCTTGTGCTCGTCCCCCTTCTCCAACCACCTCTCGGGCCGCCAAAACTCGGCATCGTCCCCGAACGTGCCCCGGTGGCGGTTGACCACGTACGGGCTGCCGCCCACGACGGTGCCCTCGGGCAGGAACTTGCCCAGCACGGTGACGCCGCCGCGGGGAACGACGCGCTCGAACGGCAGGCAAAAGGGCGGGTGCATGCGGATGCCCTCCTGCACGCACGCGTCCAGGTACGGCAGGTTGCGCACTGTGGCGTAGGCGGGGAACGGGCTGCCGCTGCCGCTGCTGTCGACGCTGTCGCGCAGCTCCTCGTACAGCCGCTCCAGCGTGTGCGGGTAGGCGAGCAGGTTGAAGACGGTGGTGCGCATGAGGCTGCCGACCGAGTCGGAGCCGGCGATGACGTTGGAGAAGGTCCAGGCCGTCGGCGCCCACGGCGGGATCTGCGGGTCGTTCTGCTGCAGCTCGACGTAGTGCGTGAGGAAGTCCTTGCCCAGCTTCCCGCCGTGGGCGGCCGCGTTGGTGTCGGCGGCCTTCTCGGCGGCGGCCAGCGCCGCCCTCTTCTCGCCGATGGCCTTGCCCACGAAGCCGAGGATGCCCATCGAGGCCTGGGTGAAGAAGTGGCGCTGGAGCCAGTCCCCGACCCGGTTCTTGCGCAGCAGCCAGTCGAGCCAGGCGATCTGCGTCAGGGGGGCCGAGCTGCGCATGAAGTCCTTGATGGTGCCCAGCATGCGCCCCACGTCCTTGCCGGTTTCCAGAAAGCCATAGCGCTTGGAGAAGGTGAGGGTGCCCATGACATCGAAGGCGAAGAATTGCAGCCAGGAGCCCAGCTCGAAAATACGGTCGTGCTGGAGGAACTGCTCGTCAAGCCGCGCGCCCAGCAGGGCCAGGACTTCGTCCACCCGCCCTTCGTACGCCGGCACGTTGTTGGGCGTGAACAGGGAGGCGATGGGCGACTTGAGACGCTTGTGCATGTCTTCGTCGGGCGTGTTGAAGATGGCCTGTAGAGCACCGCTGTTTGGGTTGTAGGCCTGCAGGGTGAGGTAGAATTCCGACTGCAGAAACACGGCGAGTCAGCTTGCATTCATATTCATGCCCCGGTTTTCTTTCCCACCATAGGCAATGCTCGAACTCACCTTGGGGAAACCCGTCCGGGCAGTATACACGGTCGGGATGGCCTCGGGATTGCTGAAAACGACCGTGTTGGGACCGATCCGGACGATTTCTCCGTACTTCTCATGTACATCTTGTAGGATGAGATGCGCACGCTTGGTCGTTACCCAGTACGCGCGGTGGAAGTTGGTGATGCAGGCCGGAAAGGGGCCCGGGATGTGTCGAAGGCGCCGCCATGTCCGGAATAGCTGGAGCGCGCCCAGCAAGCAGGCCAGCGAGAAGAGGCCCAAGGTGACGACGGAGGCGTGGCTCCATGTCCACGCCGCAACGTCTTGAGCCGACATCATTTTGCTTGTTTCGCGAAGATGATAAACGCCCAGGCCGCCGTAGATTGGGCGACGGAGCTTCAGCAACTTGACATGTTCAACTTCGAGCCACCCACCGAAGAAATACCAGGACGTGAAGGTGTCGCCCCCGCTGAGTCGAGCGAGGCCGCGGCTCGGACCTCGGAAACCCTGACGCCGGCAACTTGCCAGACGCTGTGTGCCGTGACTGCTTACTTGGTTCCGCAGTGTCAGCGCTCAAAAAGGAATGTGCCAAATGAGACGTCGGTGGGGCGGGACTGGCACCAGGTAATATGGGAAATAGAAAACCTGAGCACCGAGTAGCGCTCTTGAGGACTAGAACCCTAGCCAACTAACTTTGGTTTGCACCCGAGGCCCGAAGAGCGGTCTGAGAGGGACCAAGGCCCGCAGTGGCCGCTCTCTCTACCTCGCTGCTGCACAACGAAAGCGGCGATAGCGTCGTAAGCGTAGACGACCTGGGTAGATGCCGGCACTAGTCCGGAGCAACACTGCCGGGATCGCAGAGGAGAATAGCCAGGCCGTGTCGAAGAAAAGAGACGCGGAGGCCCAGGCGGTCGAGACTAGTCAGGGGAGGCGAGGAGACAAGAATAAGACAGTGCCGCAACAACCGGGCTAGCAATACAGCACCGCAAACGTGCACTCATTCAAAAGAGGTACTCAACGTACTGCCGCACAGTATCATCACTGCACAGTGAACCCATCGGCGCACAGCAGCTTCAACATGGCAAACAGCCGTCCAGCAGGCGAGTCGCGTCTGGCTCTGTTGGGCCCGCAGGCCACAAACTGGACCCGCGATAGCCTCTCGGAACTCCAGAGCAAGATCACCGCCGACGACAGCAACAAGGGGCTCTTGGGCTTCCTGAAGCAAGCCGTCACGGATCTCCCCTCCCTGTGGCCGCTTCTCGACGAGAGCCTCGGCTCCCGGCTGGACTTCCTTCCGGGCGCCGTCGACTTCGCGCCAGAGACGCTCGCTCAGCTCGCCGAGTTCGCCAACGGCAGCGGTACCCTCGATCCACAGCGTCTGACCAATACCGCCCTGGCCCCCCTCACGGTCGTGGCGCAGATTCTCGACTTCGTGCAGACCACGGCGTCGCCGGGCTCCGAGGAGGGACTGGCCGGGCTTGCGTCCGTACAGGGCTTTTGTATCGGCTTTCTCTCGGCCGCGGCTCTTGCAGCGGCGACCGATTGGGCCGAGTTCGAGCACAACGCGGCCAATGCGATCCGCCTCGCGGCATGTGTGGGCATCATCGTTGACGCCTATGAGGCGTGGCGGCCCGCCGACGACAGGGTTGCGGCCTTGTCGGTCCGCTGGAAGACCGAGGCAGATAGGACGTTTCTGGAAACGTGCTTGGACCAGATCCCCGCTGTGAGTACCTACCTACCTTACCTATGCGTCCAAAAGAATGCTTCCGAGAAGATGAAATCGTTCTGACCCATGCCATGCCGTGACTAGGCATATGTGTCCTGTATCACAGATGCCAATAGCCAAACCATCACTCTCCGGGAGCGCAGCCTGGAGGAGTTCTCTGCGCGGTTAAAGGAAGCAGGCGTGGCCTCTTCATCCGTCGGTCTGCGCGGACGGTACCATCATGCCCTGAACGATGAGGCAGCCCGGGCACTCATGCAAGTCTGTGCCGACCGCAGCGACATTCTTGGGCTCCCAGACGCAAAACACCTCCGGATGCCCCTCAGATCGACCGAAGATGGCCGGCTGATCACGACGGGCGCACTGCACGACGTCGCCTTGCAGCTGATACTGTGCAAGCCGGCCCACTGGTTCCAGACGGTCAAGCGTGCCATGGCACATCACAGCGATCCGGCGGCGGCGCCTGTTGTTCCCGTCACTCTGGGAGGAGAAAACTGCGTGCCCCGCTCTCTCCGGCGTATCAAGACCGGGGGAGATCATGGCGACGAGCACAACACGGCTGCTGCCGACACGCGAGGCCGAGATGACCTGGAGATCGCCGTCGTCGGCATGGCGTGCCGGTTCCCACGCGCCGAGGACCTCGCATCCTTCTGGGAGCTTCTGGTACGGGGCGAGACAGCCATAGGCACGATGCCGCCTTCACGCTTTGACCCGGCGCAGGTGGCGCGCGAGCCCAAGCTGGCCACCTACTGGGGCAACTTCCTCGAGCATCCCGACCTGTTCGACCACCGCTTCTTCTCCATCTCGGGCCGCGAGGCCAAGTCGATGGACCCGCAACAGCGGCTCGCGTTGCAGGTGGCGTACGAAGCGCTCGAGTCGTCGGGCTACCTCGGGGCGAGCGGCAAGGCCGAGGATGTAGGCTGCTACCTCGGCGTCGGCGCCGTTGAGTACGAGGCCAACGTGTCGTCCGAGAAGGCGAACTCGTTCGCGGCCCTCGGCACGCTGCGCGCCTTCATCAGCGGCCGCATCAGCCATTTCTTTGGCTGGACCGGGCCGTCCATCACGTTTGACACGGCTTGCTCCTCCTCCGCTGTCGCCATTCACACGGCATGCAAAGCCCTCGTTGCCGGGGAATGCTCCATGGCGCTGGCGGGCGGAGTCAATGTTATCACGAGCCCGACGCTGCATCAGAACCTGGCCGCCGCGTCATTCCTGAACCCGAACGGAGCATCAAAGGCCTTCGATGCCGAGGCCGGAGGCTACTGCCGCGGCGAAGGTGCCGGCATCGTTGTGCTGAAGACGCTGTCTCGTGCCATAGCAGACGGTGATAAGGTTTTGGGCGTCATCGCGGCCTCGGCAGTGAACCAGGGGTCCAACTGCAGCTCCATCACCGTGCCCGACTCGGGATCGCAGAGCTCCCTGTACCAGCGCGTCATGCGTGACGCTCGCATAGCTCCCCTGGAGGTCGGCTACGTCGAAGCGCACGGCACGGGCACGCCGGTCGGCGACCCGATCGAGTACGAAAGCGTGCGCCACGCGCTCACGGGCGGCAGCCGGGACGAAGCCGTCCTCCTCGGGTCAGTCAAGGACAACATCGGACATACCGAGGCGGCATCTGGCGTTGCCGGCCTGATCAAGGTCTTGCTGATGATGCAGAACGCCACAGTCCCCAAGCAGGCGGGCTTCACATCGCTCAGTCCGCGCATCAACCCGTGTCCGGAGATCACTGTCCCGACGAAAACCACGCGCTGGACGGCCAAGGGACGACGCGTGGCCTTGGTGAACAATTATGGCGCCGCGGGTAGCAATGCCGCGCTTCTCGTGCGATCCCACACGGACGCGTCGGCAGATAGCCTCGGCAGCCAGCAACAGCCCGCAGTCAACTCAAGCTCGACCGTCTACCCTGTGCTCCTCGCGGCGAAGACGGCAAACGCCCTCCAGGAGTACATGGCTGCACTCCAGACACGTCTGCCCAGGATGGCGGCAGGATTCGAGAGCATCGCGTACAGGCTGGCCAGGGGTTGCAACCCGTCGTTCGACCACCGGGCAGCCTTCGTGGCAGGCGACGTCAACGGCGCCGTGGCAACGCTGGAACAAGCAGTGGCGGCGGCAAACAGCCCGGGCAGCAGCAGCAGCAGCAGCAGCATCGTGTCTTCGGCGACAAGACTACCCGTCGTTCTCTGTTTTGGCGGGCAGACCGGTCACACAGTCCGAGTCTCGAGGGAGTTGTATGACAGCTGCGACCTGCTCCGACACCACTTGGACGCGTGCGACGCCGTCTGCAGCAGACTCGGCCTTCCAACCATCTTCCCGGCCGTTTTCCACGACGAACCTGTCAAGGATCTCGTCGCGCTGCACTGCATGCTCCTGGCCCTCCAGATCTCGTCCGCGCGGTGCTGGCTGGACAGTGGACTCGTGATCGACACCGTCATCGGACACAGCTTCGGTCAGCTGTCGGCCATGTGCATCGCAGGGTCGATGACTCTCGAAGACACGTTCCGCTTCGTGGCCGGCCGCGCACGGCTGATGCGCGACGGTTGGGGCCCCGAGCGCGGCACCATGCTCTCGGTCGAGTGCAACGAGGACGAAGTGGCAGACGTAGTCAAGACGGTCAGCGCGACGACGGACGGCCTCCAAGTCGACGTGGCGTGCTTCAACGGCCCTCGCAGCTTCGTTCTTGCTGGCGACGCCGTGTCCATCGCACACGCAAAGGAGGAATGCAGCCGCCGCGCCTTCAAGACGAGTGCGCTCCAGAACTCGCACGCGTACCACTCCCACCTCGCCGACCCCGTCTTGCCGGGACTGAAAGGCGTGGCATATTCCATCGCCATTCAACCGCCCCGTTTGCGCGTCGAGACTTGCTCGGCCGAGGGGAACTGGACTCCGGGGGACTTTACGGCCGAGAACGTGGCCCAGCACACGCGGCTGCCCGTCTATTTTGGCGATGCCGTCGAGCGCATCGCTGCTCGGCTTCCGTCTGCCGTCTGGCTCGAAGCCGGCTCCGCCACGCCCATTGTCGCCATGGCGCGCCGTGTCATCAGCGGCAGGGCCGGCCGGACTGACGAGTTTGTGCCGCTCGAGCTCGGCGGCGGAAATGCGGCTTCGACTCTAGCCAAGGCGGCGTGTCAGCTCTGGAAAGCTGGCTCCGATGCTCGACCCTGGCTCTTCCACGCCACCTCACATGGGCGCCACCAGCCGGTGGTCGACCTGCCCCCTTATCAGTTCGAAAAGACGAGCCATTGGATCACACTGCGGCCCGCGCCCCCGGCGACATCATCTCAACCCATCCTGCCCCCCCCCTCCAAGGAGACTGCGCTCGTCAGTGCCATCACAAGCCGCAGGGGCCAGGCCGGTGACATGTTCTTCTCGGTGGACACATCGCACGCCGTCTTCGAGCTCGCGGCCCGCGGCCACGCCGTCATGGGGCTGCCTCTTTGCCCGGCGTCCATGTACCTCGAGCTTGCCGCAAGAGCGGTCGAGGCGTCGGGCAAGCGTGCATCCACGACTGGTAGTGGTGCAATGCCACATTTCGAGGACCTCGTCATGTCAGCTCCTCTTGGCCTCGGCGCCGCCAATTCCGTCTTCTTGCGCTTGCAGCCGACCAGTGTGCCGGACAAGTGGGACTTTGTTGTCTTCAGCCAGCCGGCCATGTCGGGCGCTGCTGTCGATGCCAAGGTCGGAGTCGGCCAAGAAACCCAGCACGCCAAAGGGCGCATCGGCTGGGCGCCCTTCCATGACACGGGGTCGGAAAAGCACCTGAGACTGCTGCAGCGGTTCGCGGCGCAGGGCATGAAGAGGCTGTCCTCGGCGGCGACCACCGGCATCAGCGGCACGATGGTGTACAAGCTCTTTTCCGACGTGGTCACGTACGCCGAGTACTTCCGCGGCGTGCAAAGCGTGTCGGCGTCGGCGCACCATGCCGTCGGCCAGGTGTCGGCGTCGGCCCTTGTCTCGGGCCAGAAACGATGGTTCGCTGACGGCTTGATGACGGGCATCACCGAGGCGGTGGTCGTGGACAACTTCCTCCAGGTCGCGGGCATCCATGTGAACTGCCTCTCCCCGCGGGAGGACGACCAGGTGTTCATGTGCACGGCGGTGGAGGAGGTCATGTTCGCGGCCCGGTTCGCGGCCGACAGGGGTGGGGACTCTCGCGCCTGGCACGTCTACACGCGCTACGAGCCGTCTGCCCACACCGCGGAGCTCAGAAATGACATCTTTGTGTGTGACGCGGCGTCCGGGGACTTGGTCCTGGTTGTTCTGGGCGCCGTCTTCAAGAGCGTGCCCTTCCGATCCGTGGCTCGGAGTCTGGCCAGGATCAACCGCACGGCGGTGGTGCCTGTTCCGCTGGCCACGAGCACTGCCGACAGCGACAACGGCGGCAAGGTGCAGGATTCTGGGTACCAGTCAGACTCACACTCCCCCGGCGGCGACCGGCCGGCCGACGAGCAGCACACCGACCCCATCTCGCCGTCGGAACAGCCTCTGCATCGAACGGGAGTCAGCGTGTCCACCACCAGCAATGTTATCGGGCTCATGTGCGGTCTTCTCAGCTCCATCTTGGAGATTCCCGTCGACGAGATCACAGCGGACTCGTCCTTGGACACCCTGGGTGTCGATTCGCTGCTGGTGCCCGAAGTTGCGTCCGAAATCGAGCGCCAGTTCGGCGTCAGCCTTACGCAGGACGAGCTCTTGCGCTGCACCGACGTGCGCGCCGTGGCCATGCTCGTCCAGCCCACGTCCCCTAGCAGCGAAGAAGCCAGGCAGGACAGTGCAACTCACGGCGTCGATAATGAAACGAAGCCGGTAAACAGCGTGCCGGCCGAGCGTCTTACAAACGGGAATGGCGATGCCCTCGTCAACGGTTCGTCGCCTCTGTCCAGCGACGACTGCAATTTGGCCTTGATCAGCCACGAGTCTTTCCGCGACACCAAGCCGTCCTACGACAGCCATGCGGCGACCACCGGGTTCGCAGGTTTCTATGGCGACGCTTTCCAACTGCAATCGGAACTGGTCGTGCGCTACGTCGTCGAGGCCTTCAAGTCTCTCGGTTGCGACTTGCCGGCCATGAGCACCGGCGACCAAGTGCCGGTGATCCCGTTCCAGCAGCAGCACAAGAAGCTCATTCCCCAGCTGTACAGGATTCTGCAAGATGCCGGGCTCGTGGCCAAGGACGCCGACGGGGTGTTCCGCCGCTCAGCAAAGCCCACCCCGGCGACAGCATCATCGCAGCTGCACGAGGAGATGCTGTCCCGGTTCCCAAAGCACGCATCCGAGACCAAGCTCCTAAGCGCGACGGGGCCCAGGCTGGCCGAGTGCCTGTCGGGCACAGCCGACCCCATCGCCCTGATCTTCCAGAACGCCAAGGCGCGCGCGCTTCTCGAGGACGTGTACACGAACGCGCCTATGTTCAAGACGGGCACGCTGGCGCTGGCCGAGTACCTCGGCTCGGTGCTGGCCCGTCTCGGCGGCCGGCGCCAACTCCGCATCCTCGAGCTCGGCGCCGGCACGGGCGGCACGTCCAAGCACATGATCGAGACGCTGGCGACGGCCGGCGGGGGCGAGGGCTTCACCTACACCTTCACGGACCTGTCACCGTCGCTGGTGGCGGCGGCGAAGCGCAAGTTCGCCAAGTGGCCCATGGTGCAGTACGCCGTGGTAAACGTGGAGGAGGACCCGCCGGCCCATCTCCTCAACGCCTTCGACATTGTGCTCTCGACCAACTGTATCCACGCGACGCACGACCTGGTCAAGTCGACGACCAACATCCGCAAGATGCTGCGGCCGGACGGCATCCTGTGTCTGGTCGAGCTGACACGCAACCTGTACTGGTTCGATCTCGTCTTCGGCTTGCTCGAGGGCTGGTGGCTGTTCGACGACGGGCGTGAGCATGCACTGGCGCACGAGAGGCGCTGGGACACGTCGCTGCGGGCTGCCGGTTTCGAGTGGGTCGACTGGACGAGCAGCGCGGCGCGCGAGTCGGAAACATTGCGAGTCATCACTGCGTCGCCGTACAAGGTCGATGATGCCGGCGCCGGGCGGCGCGATTCGGTCCCGGCAGGCGGCCAGGAGGAGGTGGGTCGAAACGAGGCCCTCGCAACCAAGGAGACGGTCACGTTCAAGGAGGTCGACAATCTGCAGCTGCAGGCCGACATATTCTACCCCGACGCAGCCGTGGAGGCGGGCCGGCGGCTCCCCATAGGTAAGAAGGGCATCGCAAGCCCCTCTCTCCTCTCCGATAAATGCCTTGCTTAGTTTCGGCAGCCCTCATGATCCACGGAGGCGGCCACATCATGCTGTCGAGAAGGGACGTCCGGCCCGAGCAGACGGCCATGCTCCTCCGCAGCGGATTCCTGCCCATCAGCGTCGACTACCGGCTCTGCCCGGAGACGTCGCTGCTCGCGGGCCCCATGAGCGACGTGGCCGACGCGCTCACATGGGCCCGGACGGTGCTCCCGCGAGCCCAACTCGCGCGCGCCGACGTGGTTGTCGATCCCGACCGCGTCGTCGCCGTGGGCTGGTCCACTGGCGGCCACCTCGCTATGACGCTCGCCTGGACAACACCGCAGCCGCCGAGCGCCATCCTGGCCCTCTACTGCCCGACCGACTACGAGGACAGCTTCTGGACAAAGCCCAACGTGCCCGACGGGGTCGACGCGGCCAGCTTCGTTCCGGCGGCTGGCGACGAAGAGGAAGCCGGCATCTGGGAAGCCGTCTTCGACGCGCCCGTCACGGCGTACAACGTGCCGGCCGGCAAGCGCGCCCTGGGCGGCTGGCTGGCGCGCGACGACGCGCGGTCCAGGCTCGCCCAGCTCATGAACGTGCGCGGCCTAACGCTGCCCGTGCTGCTGCACGGGCTCGACAAGAAGACAAGGGGCGGCGCGTCCAAGCTGGCGATGGCGATGCCGTCCCCCAGCCTGGTGGCCCGCGCGAGCCCGCTGGCGCAGATCCGGGCCGGCCGGTACGGGTCGCCGACCTTCCTGGTGCACCCGCGGCAGGACGACCTCATCCCGTGGCAGCAGGCGGAGCGCACGTGGTTGGCGCTGCGGGACGCGAGCGTGGACGCCGAGCTGCGCGTTGTGGAAGACGTGCCGCATTTGTTTGATCTGTCGCCTCGCCATCCCGGGTACAGGACGGCGATGGCGGCGGTGGAGGAGGGATATGCTTTCTTGTGTCGACACGTCGGGTTGGAATGGCTGGGTTAATAGCATGACGGGCTGGGAGGTTTTACCGCGGTATCATCTTTTTTTTTTTTTTTTTTTTTGTTTTTCTGTTCAAGGGAAGGGAGTTGGTGCAGGTTCCCCATTATTTTCCTGGTAGGAGAGGCACTCTGATTTTCCGTTTTTGTTGTTATGTTCTTGCAAACTTTTACTTCATTCGTGTGTGGGTGTTGAGGTACGACTATGAAATGTCGAATTGTCGACGTGCATGAGACAGAAAAATGCCATTGATTGCATGTGTCTTGGTCGAAATAACTAGGTACCTAGCTCATCCGACTTCTTTGCTTACCTAAGTAAGATGATTGTGCGTCGTCATTTGCGGGCCAGGTCCTGCTCTCTTTTCGGGCACAACTTGGAACGCATTGCAACTTCTCAACGAAGTAACTAAGGTACCTTACTTGAAAGTTCATGTTCAGTTCCTTCCATGTTCCCATCCTGGTGCACACACTTGGAGAAACCGGCAAGTTATTACAATTGCAGTTCGACTGGGCTTTTTTCTTAATGATGGGCGCATCGCGTATCAGGCAGGTAATTAAGTTCAATTAAACTGTTGTGCCGTGATTTCTCCTTCCTTGCTGCACGACAAGGCAGGCAAGAAATCGTTGATAAACAGCCACCGGACCCCCGTCTTGATCCCCCGTGCTCTCCAGTCATTGACCGTCTCCGGGAAAAAGGGGATCTGGTCGCGGACCGACAGATCGTGCGCCATCAGAACCAGCACCGCGTCATCCGCATCCAGCTCCTGGATCTTGCTCACCGTGTCCATGGCGGCGTCGTGGTCCGGAAACAGGGGCCCCTTGGAGACCTCGAAGAAGGGCGCGCTGGGACTCTTCAGGGCCCCCTGGAGCACGTCTCCCGGACAGGGGCACCGCATTGCCGCCGCGCTCGCGTCGTCCAGCACGCCCGACAAGGCCGCATTCGACGGCAGCGGGAGAAAGCTGCTCGGGCGCAACACACCTGCGTGGTGGCAGGCGTCGGCGCCCATGAAGACAAAGGAGGCCTCGGACTCGTCGCCGGCGCACGTCCTCGCGAGCCCGCACAAGTGGCCGACGGCGTGGCCCGGCGCGTCGAGCAGGTAGAAGGACCCGTCGCCGAAGAAATCGTGCGCGCGAAACCGGCCGATCCGTAGCCCGCCGTCAAACGACACCTCTCGGACGGCCCGCCCCGCCATGTCGGCGTCGAGCACGGCCGCCTCGGCCACGGTCGGCCAGCCCGGCCACGATGCGGCGCGGACGCCGGGCCCGACGACCAGCTCGACGGTGCTCGGGAAGCGCGATATGTCGCCGACGTGATCGAAATGGTTGTGCGACCAGATAACCGAAGTGATGTCGGCTGGGCGGATGCCGAGCCCGGCTGCCTCGGTGTCCAGCAGGGAGAAAACATCGGTGCCCGGCACGATGGTGGTCGTGGCCTCGATCAGCTTCACTATCCTGGGCGCATAGTTGTGCCAATCTGACCGTACGCCGAGGTCGAAGATGACGTGCTGGTCATTGCGCGAAACGAGGAAGCAGTAGACGGGCGCGTACACACCGTCCCAGCCGGGGGTGGCGGGTTGCCAGAAAAGTCCCGGCTTGAGGTGCAGCAGTGTCTTGGTGTCGAGGACCCGGACTTGCACTGTCGCCGCAGACTTGGGTATGTGCAAGGCTGGGCCTTTCTTGGGGGTCTCCATGTCAAGCTGATGTGGCTGAGAGCCTGAGAAGTGGAATACGAGCTTCTTCGGGCTTGCTGGCAAGGCGACTACACATTGTCCGAAACAACAGCTTACCTTTTCTAGATACCTTACTTACCATGTCCTTGAACCCAGGCGGGGCTGCTTACCCCTCAACGGGCTCGCCGCCGTCACATTTGAGCCGCGAGGTACTTGATGTGGCCTGCATTCCACATGCAAGGCTTTCCTCCTCCTACTACCCATCGGATATCACCGATTTGTTGCTCTGACATTCCTCGCAACATTACTGGGTGCCATCATCCTAGCCACAGCCCGTTGGCTAGGAGGGGCATCTTGACTCAGGGGGGCTCACGTCAGAGTTGGTGTTATCGCCCACCCGGCTCCAAACTGCGCCGCCTCGACACCAAGTAACCGGCTAGACGAGGCAACGGGACCCCTCGACCGGTTCCAGAACAAGGCAATGTAACATTGCACCACGCCTTGCAGATGGGGCGAACTATGATTAGCATCGGACCTTTCAGCCGTGCAAGATGTTGTTGCAATCAGGTAGCTAGCTGAGACTTGACAAAAGACTACAAAACTCTTCCAGATAGCCTCATACATATAGACGCTCTAATTAGGTTTCATTTCAGCTCTTCTTCACAGCTGCAGTACGACGCAGAGTCCCGCCCATCAACACTTGCAGATCACGCAGATCACATACGCAGTCACCAACCCGGCCAGACCAGACCAGACTGTATCCCGGAATACACGAGTTACCTTACCTACTTGCAGATCATGGGCTCGTTAGACAGCGGCCACTCGCCGGTGGACACGCCGGCCGCGTCTCTGTCGGGGAAAATGGTCGATGCGTCCATCATGACGGCAGAGAGCGTCGGCGACGGGCCCTTCTACTGGTGGCGCACCAGTGGCCAGGATCTGTCGCGCATGCTGATCGAGGCCGACTACCCCGACGAGTGCCGCCGCAAGTTCCTCGAGTTCTACCGCGACACCATCTGCCCGCTCTTGGGCGGCCGACCCGAGCCGAGCTCGCTCCCGGCCGCCGTGGGCTGGGACGGCAACCCGTTCGAGTACAGCTTCGAGTTCAAGGGCTCGACAAAGCACAAGGTCGGCGTCCGTTTTGTGCTCGACCTGTCCGAGCTGCGGCCGGCCAAGAAAGACAGGCCCCTGGACGTGACGACGGTGGAACGAGTGTTGGATGTTCTCCGCGAGAGGAGTCCCATGTACGACGAGAAATGGGTGCGTTCATGTTTCCACTCCTACCGTTGATCCTTTCGTGCCCGGCCACAGCCAGTTCCAGTTGCTCACCTTGATTCCTCCCTCGGCCCAACAGCACCGAGACTTTGAGCGCTGGTTCGTTTATGCCAACGCCAGTCCGGAGAGGCAGAAGGACCTCGTCAACAGGGTCGGCATCCAGACGCCCACCATCCTCGGCTTCGACATCAACCCCAAGATCCTGGAGAAGGCGCCCGGCATGCTCCCCGTCATGGTCAAGAGCTACTTCCCGCCCGACTTCGCCGCCGTCGACCGCAACCTCACGCGCTTCCAGTCCCTCAGTCTGGGCATCCGGCAGATCCCCGACATCGCCTCGTTCCCCAACCTGCTGCACGGTCTCCGCATGATCGAGGAGTACGTCGACGACCACCCGCAGTACCACTCGTGTGGGCGCGGCATGGCCTGCGACCTGGTGCCCGCCGGCATCGGCCGCCTCAAGGTCTACCTCCGCTACTGGGGCCGGTCGTTCGACGAGATCTGGGACTACTACACGCTGGGCGGGCGCATCCCGGGCCTGGACGACGACCGCGACAAGCTGCGCGAGATGGTCGAGCTCGCCCACGGCCGCGACTACCCGGCCTCCAAGAGGCGGCCCGAGGCGTGGGCCGAGCGCCGGCGCCGCCACATGTTCGCCACCAAGCCCACGTCGCTGTACTTCTCCCTCACGCCCGACACCCCCTACCCCGTGCCCAAGCTGTACTTCTACCCGGCCCAGACGGCGCCCAACGACGAGGCCATCGCGCAGGGCATCGACGCCTGGATGGCCAAGTACGGCTGGCAGGACGGCGGCAAGACGCTCGAGGAACGCGTGCGGAATGTCTTGTACGTACTACACGGATGAACCCCTTCCTCTTTGACTGGCCTTAGCCGCAGCCCCCACTTCTCTCGGCCTTGGACTGACGCACTTTTACAGCTCGCACCGAAGACTGGACGAGAAGCCTGGCATCTTCACCTTTATCGGCATCGGGAGGAAGGAGGGCTCAACCGACCTGAGCGTCCAGGCATATGTAACACCAGAATTGTATGAGACGCCGCGGTACTGACCGAGTGTGCCGGGCTTTCGTTTGTGATAGACAGTGTAACGTTACCAGTACCATCTTTGGCTATAGAGGGCTTTAGGCTGCTTGAATTTATATCTCATGTACATGTTTTCAACTTGGACTGATTTTGATAAATTGAGTGAAAAACTCATGCGCGTTCTGCTGATCATGGCATGTTTTGTGTCTTTCTTTTCAAAAAAACGTTGTTACAATAGCTCGTTTTGAATTAAGAGCTTAATGCTCAGTATAGGTATGATACTTCTTCGGCAGCTCAGGTCACACGGGCATAAGTGGCTTTTGGTAGGGATTGGTAATTAGAGGAGACATCAAAGTATGTATCAGCGAGCACTCTGCTTCCATCGACCGATACTTATGGTCAAGACACTTTATTATTGAACTAACTGCGGCCTTCCATGGACAGTGAAACGTGTAAGCAAAGCCATCTAGACGGGCACAGCAGAAACATCCCTCGGGAACATTGAAGGACAGCGCGCAACATTGCACATATACGGACATTGGGGCCAAGAACCGGAGTAAGAAAACACAACCCCGAGTGGCATGCCAATTCAAGTTAGCTAGTTGGGTAAAGTCCTAATCCTCAGGAGCACGAAATGCGCCAGCCCAGCCTAGACATCCAGCTCGGCCTCGATGATGCCCTGGATGGCCAGCGGCGACGTCCAGATCTTGACGACGCGGTAGCCCGCCGACTTGAGCAGCCGGCGCCAGTCGGCCTCCTTGCGCTCGCCGCCGGCCACCATGCCCATCATGGTCATGTCGTAGGCCGTCGCGTGCGCGTGCGCCAGCGTCTCGGGCGCAACGTGGTCGTGCACCAGCAGCGTGCTGTACCCGGGCACCAGCGCGTCGCGCTGCATCTCGAGGATCTTGCGCGCCGGCTCGTCCGACCAGTCGTGCAGCACGCCGTGCATGTAGTAGACGCGGGCGCCTGTGTTTGGGGTTGGTCCCAGACTGTCAGCTCCTTTCCGGTTCCAGTGTTCCAAGCTTCTTGGCCAGGTAGTGAAGATGAGTGGGGCTACGTAGGGAGGGAGGGAGGGTAACTACTGACCTTTGATGGGCTGGGGCGTGAAAAAGTCGTAGCCGAGCTTGTGCACCTCGGCCGGGCACTTGGCGAGCTTGACGACCTCAGGCCGGTCCTCCAGGTACAGCCTCGCGGCCGTGGCGGGGTGGACCTCGCGGAACTTCTCGACGTCGTGGCCGATGTTGCCGCCGACGTCGACGAGCAGGGGCGTGTCGCCGCCGCGGTCGGTCTCGAGCAGGCGCTCGGCGGGGAAGATGTCGACCCAGCGGGCCTGGTGGGCCATGACGCCGCCCATGACGTGGTTGAAGGAGGCGCCCTCGACCGGGTGCGCGGCGTAGTAGTCGAACATGTCGCCGGTCCAGCGCTTGGCGTGCTGGAACACGCCGTTGGCCGGGTCCGTGGGGTTGCGGTACCGCGTGTGCGCCAGGAAGAGCGGCATGTGGTAGAAGATGGGCAGCGTCGCGTCGTACAGGTGGTTGATCCACTCGCCGAAGACGGGCTGCGTGAAGGACCGGCTCAGCACCGTCGGCTTGAAGACGCCGATCGACGTCTCCTCAAGGACGTGGTTGGCGGCCAGGTGCCGGAGGATGCGGACTGGGTTACCGTTGTTAGGTCTCTCAGTATCTCTCTCAAGGCTCTCGTCTGGGCCAGGCAGGTTTTGCCCCTGTCTGGCTGGATTTCTCCGCTGATCGACTGGACTTACACAGAAGCTCTGGATCGCAGGCCGGCAGCATGCCCGACAGCTCATGTCGAGTCATCTGCTCGTTCCCACGCTCTTGCCATTTGTCGTAGAGTCCCAAGTCCTTCCCAATCTTCAGAGCGGCCCCCAGTGCCGGCTAGAGAGACGAAGCAATCCGCTGCCGTCAGTTGTCTGCACTCCGTGACACCCCCGGACGCCAAAAAAGGAAAAGACTTTTACCCACCTGGCCCATGCAGGTCCTCAAAACAAAGTCCCAAGGCGTTTCGAGCCGCGAAATGGCGGCGTGGGCGGCGGCGACGACCCGGATTCTGTCGCCATCGTTGGTGAAGGAGCCTGGCTGGATGTCCTCGAGGCTCTGCAAAACATTTTGCACTTTCTGTGCGTCAGACCCGTCCGCGCCGTTTACGTGCCCGTTTGCCTTGTTCTCTGCCATTGTGTGTAAGGGATTGGACCTGAGGATTGCAGCTGTGATCACGTAATGGGAGGATCCTAATGACCTAGTCTCTAGAAACCGAATGACCAACGGACCGGGACAGTGAGAATGGCACGAGAGAACCTTCAACCTAATGGCTGAAATCTGGCCGCTCGGTATTGCCCACACGATATGCCGTGTCTCCCCCAACCTTCTCCCCGTGCGGGGTACTCAAGTTCGCTCTACAGAGGGAAGCAAACCCGAGTGTTTGGGTCTATGTCTGCGCGGGTTTTCACGTGGCAGAGGCATCTGTTGCAATTCTGTCAACGTTGTAAAGGTATTAATTTACAGTTCAGGAGAACTTCAAACATTTGATTTTGGATACCCCCCGCCAGAGTTGGGTAACTAGGTCTTGTCCAAGAGTAAGCGACTGTTACATGTAACCAAGGTAGATACATGTATGTAGGGACACTGGACCCTGCTTTTAGCTACCCGGAACCGAGTAAACCAGGATGGAACCGAGTAAACACCAAACAAAAGGGGCCCGGTTAAACAGCCTGATCCCGAGTGCAGTGCTTCGGTGTTAGCAAGGGTCGACGCATTACTCCGTACCGTCAGCATCTTTCAGCCAACTGGTGCGCTGCAGAGAAGTCGTGGGATCTGTCATCTTGTTGGAGCTCCAGTCATGTCAACTGGTGAATTCGATGCTTTCGCCGAGCGACTGGCGACCCGGGCTCCCATGTCCCGGTTATGGCGCCTGGCTGTGGCATGTGCTCATAAGCCAAAATGCAGAGAGAATTTCAATGCACACAAATTAGACTCTGTCCAGTCGTACCCACAGGCTGGTTTTCAGACCAGGTCGGATTAGAGGCATGACTGAGGAATTACACCTTCAGATGTACCCTAGCTGCGTAATATGCACCCTAGATACAGCTGATAAAAGGGCATTTTGCACACACAGGAGCCAGCCGCAAAGCCATCGGCTGCCATCCCACACCACATCAAACATGTTTTCGGCGGCCAAGATCCTGATCGCCTTGTTGCTGGTTCCGGTCGTGTACCGGCTGCGCCTCCACGCGCTGAGCCATGTGCCGGGCCCCGTCGTGACCAAGATCAGCTCCCTGTTCCTGTACCTCATCTGCTATCTCGGGATCGAGGGGCGCGTGCTGCGCTACTACCACAGCAAGTACGGCAAGGTGGTGCGCGTGGCGCCCAACTCGGTCTCCATCGCCGACAGCGCCGCCATCCAGGCCATCTACGTCGCCGGCGGCGGCTTCCCCAAGGACGCCCGCTACCGCAACTTCAACCTGGGCCCCGTGGCGTCCATCTTCTCGTCCATCGACACGGCCTACCGCGACGTCCGGGCCAAGGCCGTGGCGCCGCTCTTCGCCACGGGCGCCCTGCGCGTCGAGTGCGGGCCGCGCGGCGCCATCGGCGCCAGCATCGCCGACTTCACCACACAGCTGCGCGCGCTGCGCGAGGCGCGCGTCCCCCGCACCGACCTGCTCGACCTCTGCGCGCGCCTCTCCATCGACGTGGTCACGACGTACCTGCTGGGGCGCAGCTACGGCGGGCTGGGCGAGCACGCGCACCTCGGGCTCGAGGCGCGCCAGCGCGACGACGCCAAGCTCAGCGCCAACCCCTTTGTGCACTCCATCGTCGCCTTTGCCCGCTTCTCGCTGCTGCCGACCCCGCTGTTCAAGCTCTTCTACGCCGTCTCGCAGCGTCTGAGCCACAGCGACGAGGTCGCGCGCTCGTTCGCCAGGCTGGACGCATTCATCCGCGAGGCGATGGGGCCGGAATCCGAAAAGCACGGCCACCACCGTCGCCACCTCTACCACGAGCGGCTCCTGGCCGCGGGCATTAGCCCGGCCGAGGCCGCCGCGCAGAGCAAGGCCATCGTGTTTGCGGGGGCCGACTCGACGGCCGTCATGCTGGCCACGACGCTCTTCCACCTGGTGCGGAGCGAGACGGCCCGGAGCCGTTTGCGCGCCGAGGTGGCCACCGCCGCGGCGGCAGCATCTTCCCCAGCGGCGGACACCCTGCCGTTCCTGCGCGCGTGCGTCAAAGAGGGCCTGCGGCTGGGCATGGCCAACCCGACGCGCCTGACGCGCGTGGTGCCGGGCCCGGGGCCCGGTCTGGCGGTGGGCGGCGTGGTGCTGCCGCCGGGAACCGTCGTAGGGTGTGCCGCGTACAACCTGCACCACGACCCGGACGTCTTCCCCGAGCCGTTTGCCTTCCGCCCCGAGCGGTGGATGGACGACGGGTCCGACGGCGGGCTGCGGCGCGCCGACATGGCGAGGAGCCTCATGCCGTTCGGAGTCGGGCTGCGCGGGTGCATCGGCAAGAACCTGGCCATGCAGCAGCTGCATGACACGGTGTTTGCCGTCATGGAGCAGGACCTGTTGGAGGGTGCGAGGACGTGCCGGGATCGGATCGACATGTTTGAGTGGTTCAACGGCGACATCAAGGGTCACCGCGTTGATATTGACTGGGATTACTGAGGTTGTAGACTTGTAATTCCCACTGGATTCTCTTTTCCCAATCAATTGCATTAATTGCACATTGGGTTCGGTAGAAGTTATGCAAAAATACACGTCAATTTCCAGTCCCCATGCCACCAAAAGGTCTATTTAGTACGGTCTATTCCAGTCAATCTTGATGGTCAACCCCGAGCCAATCCCGGTCACGCTGCTCAACAGCCTGTCCAAGTCCGCCCCCGTGCACAACATGTCGATCGACACCTGGTACGTGGCCGCCGCAGCATAGGACCCGTAGCTCCCGACGAGCGGGCTCAGGTCGGCCGCCGTCGGGTTTCCCATCAAGCCGCCGTGGACGGGAACATGATGCGAGCCGGGTGCCGCTGTCGAGTTCCTGCTGTTAGTGTTGATGAATCTGGTCTGGGTCGGCGAAGACATGGACGCCGTGGACGGTGGCTTCTGGGGCGGCGCCATCGAGGCGTCGAAATGCAGCTGCCCGTGGCTGTTGGTCCCGCCGCCCTCGCCCACCCGGTGCAAGTTGGGCGCGCTGGCCGTCGGGGAGACAGACATGGGCCGGAAGGATCCAGGGGCTGTGCGCATGTCGAGGCAGTTGTCGAGGGGGCCGAGTTCTAGCATGCTGTCCTCTTTTTTTCCCGTTTTTTTAGTTTGACGTCGTCTAGATTACGGTAATGACGGACAACTCAGGGAAAAGGAGAAGGGGGTGCGGGAAACTCTCGTGGATCTGCAGCCTGAGGCACAGAAAAAGAACTTTGCAGGCGGGCGGCACACGCGTCAACTCCATGTTGGGCGAATGAGTCCGAGCCCAGCCTCCCGAGGTGAAGAAGGCTGGAAAGTGGAGAGACGGCCCGGCGATAGCTTGTTTGAAAGCGGAAAAACAAAAGAAGACGCGGCAAATCACAGACGCACCTTTGGTTTGTTGGTAGATCCCACCCCTGACGGGGGACATATTCCCCGCGTCGTTGGCGCCGGTCGTGCAGGCATAAAGGGGCATACCTCCTCCTGCCTTGGCTAACTGCGCCATGCGACTGTCCTCGACGAGCTTCGGATCGTAGACCATTGGCCGCATGTACGACGATGCATCCATCCCCTGGAGTCCTGGCCCCCAGCGCGGAAAAACTGCCGGCTCCCTGGAGTTGGTCGCATCCGGGTAGGCGGGAGCGCTAACGGGCGCACCAGCCGCGGCCGCGTTTTGCATCTCCACGTCGGGCGCATCGTCTTCCTCGTTGTCGTCTTCACCGTCCTCGTCGTCGTCCTCGTACATGTCGTCCTCGTCTTCCCGGGGCGCGGCGGCCCCGTCTCCGGACTGTCTCCGGGGCTCCGGCTGCCAGTCCGCAGCGGTCAGGGGGTTGCTCGTCCCCGGCGTGGACTTTCCAGACGACCCCCGGCTGTCCATCTCGTTCTTGTTGCTGTGCTTCAGCCGCAGGGTCCAGTAGCGGTTCTTGAGGGCAAGCGTGGTCCTGTTGGGGGTGTGCGATGCCGCTATGGTGGCCCAGTTGGTGCCGTGGGTGATGACGGCAAAGAGCAGATGTGCATCCTGGCCAGTCAGTCGCCGCCGGGTACGCGTGAGTCTGGCGTCGCGTGACGGGATAAAAAAAGAAAAGAAAAAAGGAACCATGAAGGTGGGGTTACAATACCTCTTCGGGTGTCCAGTCGGAGCAGTTGATATTGGGGTCCAAGACTTGACTCCAGTGGCTGGAGCACTGATCTGCGTTTCTGCTGCCCACCTCGCGTGATACTAGCTGCCAGTTGGTCCCGTAATGCTGGACGGCCGCGATCAAGCGCCTGTCCTCCTCCTCGACCCACGGCCCTTTGGCGGTGCCATCTACTAGGCTGTTCCACCAGCGCCTCCGGCAGTCCTTGTTGGACCGGCCGGGCACCGACTTGGCCAGCTCGCGCCAGAGCAGCGGGCGTGATTCTGCATGTGCTGTGGAGATTTAGTGAGGTAAGTCACTTGAACTGTGGTTGAACGGGGCCGTCACGGCTCGCGTGTCTCGTTGGAGCTCACCAATTTTGACGGCAGCCACGAGGGCTGCGTCCTCCTCTGCAGTCCACTTCCGTCGCGCGCGTACCATGTTGCTGGTTGCACAGTGTAGCACGTACAGTGTAGTAGGCACGTACGCTGTGGGCTGGAGAGACCCGCGAACTAACAAACTCGGCCCGCTTATGGATAAATAGTCCGGCAGACAATGGTCGTCCCGAAGTGCAGCATCAACGGGAAGAGATGGGTAGGGAGGTAGGCGAAACTGGTGTTATTTGCCGATCTGATTACTTCGAAGAAGGAGGAGATATGGGCAAAGCCCAGAGTAGCAGCCTGGAGACCGGAGGGAAAACACGGGCGGGCTGCGGGCGTGCTGACTGGCACTGCTTATCCCATACATGTGACATGATACATGATAGCACCCGGCATCGGCTGCCGCCAGATGGCCAGCAGTAACACCATGAAGCGACGCTGTATTCGTTCCGGCTCACTACTTGCGTATCTAGTGTCCTTGCCCCCTGAGAGAACGAGCAGCAGGTGGTGACAACGCGGAAAGATAATCCTGCCGCACTGCCACGCCCTCCGAAGCGGTAGGTGATTGGTGGCCCGAATTAGAGTCAGCAGTGGTCTTGCAGGAATCATAGCGGCTAGCGAGATGCCAGGAGGCTTTCGTAGCTCATTCAACTGCACTTCTACGGATTTAAGCAATGTCCCTGTGCTCATTCTTCCTTCGTAATCTCAGGCCTAGTCCTCTCAGTCTCCAGTCGGAGATACTCCTCACCAATCACCATCCAGCAAACAACTGCACCGCCCCTGGCCCGATCCCCCCGCGCAAGAGTCAAGTGCTTACTGTGGGCTGGTTGCGACGTAACTTGCGCTCCCGAGACCGGGGTTACCAGGCTCGTCTAACACTCTATGTAACTCTGGGGGAGCAGCGGAAGAAGCCGAGCAAGTCTTGGCAAAAACAAGCATTTCGATCCACGTAGTAGCTCCCGTTCCCGTCCTCGTCCAGGTGCTGAGGTGTGGGGCAGGGGGCGGGGGGACGGCAGCGCCGAGCCGTATGAAGGCGCTTGTGCGGCGTAGTGCGTCTCGCTCGGCCTCACACGCGGCCGATTGACCGCTGTTTGTCCTCTTTTATGCGCAGCTAGTGGTGAGCAACCCGATGAGAGCTTCGCAACGCGTCACACAACGCGGCTGGCTGACCACCCTCATCAACGCCCCCCTGAAGCCTCGAGGCACGCCGGCACTTGCCGTGACACACACACATAGATTGTATGCCGTTTCGGGCAAGCTAAGCGGCAGAGCCCCTCGGGCCGGCCCTCCTGAGCCATTCGATTGCTTGCCATTTCTGTTCACCGTGACACCAGTGCACACCACTATGGGCAGTTCACATACCCGGATTCACCCAGCCGCCAGGATTGGTCATGTCGTGATGCGGTTTCTGGAACGTTTCAGTCTTCTGCTCGTCATTGATTCAAGACGTGGGTCACTGCATGTGGCCACATGGCAGTCTTGCCAAGCAAGGGCAGTCTGAGTGGACAAGCCGGCGGATTGACAGCCCAAGGCGGAAGGCACCGAGGGCGTCCGAGGCTTGTTCTGCGCCAAGTCAAGCCGCCAACGCTTGGCCCAACGCCTTCGTGGCTCCTCCGGCCTATCCCTCTTGGATCTCGTATGCATATCTTCCGCTTCCAGGAGTGTAGGACTCCCAGATAGGACATCCAAGCGACCGGGTAAGCAGGCCGTCGGCAGCGAGAGCGAGGGCATGGCGGGACCGAAGCCCTTAAAGGGCTCGTGATCCGACCCAGGTTGCGTCAGCATGCGCGCCCTATCTATGACGAGAGTGGCAGACCCTTGATGAGTAAGAAGGGGAATGTGGAAATGGCTGTCTGGTGTCTGGTGTCCAGTCCGCCGACGTCCAATGCCACTCAGGCAATGCGCCACGCACAGTACCCCATGCATGTTCCGTGTATGAGGTTCCCAAGTACATAAGCCTCCAGATTGACAACCTAATCTGGAAAGCTTACATGTAGAGAATCGGCACATTCGGCAGTCGGATCACGGATCGAAGATTGCAATGCAAACCCGACGGACGTCGGGAGTCCTATCCCCAAACCCGACCGACGAAACCATGCTTTTACTGTATCTCCTTTCTTGACCTGCACTCCATGGCTGGCTCCCAGCTTCATCGATCCTATCAAATACACCAACTCCACACGCACGACGGTCCACCAGCAACGACGGCCACATAGGGGTGGGTGCGAGTCCAGCCGAGTATATGAATGAACGCGATTCGGCTGTATCAACGTAAATCTGCAACGTCTGGCGAAAAGCCGGCAACACGACAGACTGGATGTCTTCGTCAACGTCCTCGACCATCCCGGGGCTAAACAGTGGCCACGATGGCGCACTGGCCGAGCCCAAGGTTGAGTCCTCCTCGTCCGAAGGCGACGGCGGCGATGTGATCGACTGGGAGGGCGATCAAGATCCAGAGTGCCCGTACAACTGGCCGCGCCGGAAGATAGTCACAAATTCGACGATCCTCAGCATTCTGACCTTTTTGATACCCCTATCATCCTGTCAGTCAATCCACATTCAACCCTACACGAGCTACAGCTGTGTACCGGCATGGCCCAGTTGCTTTTGCTGATCATGTCTTCAACTCAGCCATCATCGCACCCGGCGTGCCCGAGCTCATGGTCGAGTTCCACAACACCAGCCAGATTCTAGCTGCCTTCGTCGTCTCGGTCTTTGTGATAGGGGTATGCCAAGCCCCGCGCCCATCTCTTCACGGGAAATTATGAGTCTATCAATGCTAACCACTCGGGCTCATCCACCAGTTGGCCGTCGGGCCGCTTCTCCTGTCGCCCCTGTCCGAGATCTACGGGCGCCTCATCATCTACCACGTTGCCATGGTCGGCTTTGTAGCCTTCACCATAGCCTGCGCACTAGCGCCGTCCCTCGAATCGCTCATCGTCTTCCGCCTGCTCCAGGGGGCCCTGGGGTCCTGCTTCGTCACCAACGCGGGCGCCTCCATCGCCGACATGGTTCCTTCGCACCGCCGCGGCACGTACCTGGCCGCCGTCTCAGCCGGGACGCTGCTGGGCCCCATCATCGGCCCCGTGATCGCGGGGTTCCTGAACGACGCCAGGGGGTGGCGCTGGATCTTCTGGCTCGTCACCATCGTCGGTGGCGCCGCGGGGCTCGCCATGCTCGCGCTAGGCCGCGAGACGTACCACCCCCTCATCCTGCAGCGCAAGGTCGACCGGCTGCGCAAGCTCACCGGCAACCCCAAGCTGCGCCACCGGCTCGACGACGGCCTCACCCCTGCCGCACGGCTCCGCCGCGGCATCGTGCGGCCCGTCCGGCTGTTCTGGACCCCCATTGGCATCGTCTGCGCCCTGTACATGACCGTCGTCTACGGGTATCTCTACCTCATGTTCTCATCCGTCACGACCGTCTTTCAGGACCAGTACAACATCCGGGGAAAGCTGTCCGGGCTCGTCTTTCTCGGCCTCGGCATCGGCAACCTGATCGGCATGGTGCTCACGTCGGTCACCACAGACCGCGCCATCAAGAACAGAATCGCCAACGGCGCGGCCGGTCCCGAGGCGGTGCCGCCCGAGGTGCGGTTGACGCTCACGCCGTACGGGAGCGTCCTGCTCCCCGCGGGCCTGTTCATCTACGGCTGGACGGCGCAGTACAAGGTCCACTGGATCATCCCCATCATCGGAATGGCCGTCATGGGCGTCGGGAACATGATCATCTTCCTGTCCATTTCGCTGTACCTGATCGACTGCTACGGCATCTACTCGGCCAGCGCTCTGGCGGCGAACACGGTGGTGCGGTCCATCGGCGGCGGCGTCCTGCCGCTCGCGGGCTTGCGCATGTTCAGTGCGCTGGGTATCGGCTGGGGGACGAGCCTGCTGGGGTTCATTGCTGTTGCTATGATACCTATTCCGGTGCTTATTTTGAGGTACGGGGAGAGGCTGAGACGGAGACAGGACATGACGAACCTCTGAAGGCGTGGTGTATTATTATTGCCGACCTGGGGAGGAGACATAAGCATGGTTGAGAAGATAGCACTTTTTACAATAGAACACCTAATTAGCCCGAACACACGAGTTCAGGGCTGGGCACATGTACCACGGAGTTTCACATGTAAGATAAAGGTTTGATTTTAGTAAATAGATCTCAGGGCCTTCTTCCTTACAGCAAAAACGTAATAACTTGCTTTTCCATTGCTTCCAACATAAGGAATCTACCGGGCTTCCAGGGAGCTGTGTGCATAATGACTTGGTTGTTTTTTCCTAATCATATCGAACAACAGTTTTCTGTCCAAGGCAGAGGACTGTAGGACTGAATTTTCGATTGAATCTTGATCGAGGCTCCGTCTACCCCTGTAGGTATTGACTGTCATCCGATCAAGGTTTAAGATTGATGGCTCCTGTGGGCTGCTCCAAGCGCCAGGCCGGAATGGGCGGGAAGATGCCCGATGCTATCGGAGCTAAGGTGCCGAAACGACTCTCCACATGCAGTCAGAGACGCTTGCAGCCCCTAATCGGCCCATGTCTTGAGCTAAGACCCTGAGCCCAGCCACTCGCTGCGACTTGCTCACATGAGATGCACCCCGGGGTGGACGCATGCTGCATCCGCCTCTAGCCCCTTGACGGACCTCGAGTAGGTGAATTACGCAGAGTAAGACAGGCATTTTGCTCACTGCGCCGCCGGCAAAAGACGGCCTGAAGTAACCTCTTTTTCTCCCTCGCATTAATAGCCTCTGTTAGCGAATCCCACCCCTCAAGTGGCCAAACCTCGTGCCAAATCTCTCGCCTGTCCAAGCAAACCACGTGCAGTCTTAGATCCACAAGTCAGCCGAAACTTGGAGACGATGAAGCTTCACCTGCCCCTCAACGCCGTCGACAGGGTCAACCGGCCGCCAGTGTTCTACCTGACGGTGCAGGATGGCCTGATCCTCACCAGCTCCGTGCTGTGGACCATTTCGTACATCCTGTACGTCCGGCAAGCGTTTCGCGACCGGAACTACGGCATGCCGCTTGTCCCGCTGTGAGTAGTACTCTCCCAGATCGAATCCCCCAAGACACTGGCTTCGGCCCCAGCCGGCCATGCTTGTCCAACAGAGACACATGACTCATGCGATGCCCATGTGCTCCGATCCTCTAGGTGGGCCAACTTTGCGTGGGAGTTCCTGTTCACGCTCGTGTGCCCGACGTCGGCCGCGCAGGTCATCGCCTTCGGCCCGTGGCTGGTCATCGACCTGTTCATCATCTACACGACGCTGCAGTTCGGCCCGGAGCAGTGGCGGCACGCGCCCATGGTGGCCGAAAACATGGGCACCATCATGGCGATCGGGATCCTGTTCATGATGGCCGTGTTCTGGGCCGTCATCAAGACCATCGGCTCGGAAAAGTCTTCCTTCTACATCGCCTACGGCGTCCAGATCCTGATCAGCGCTTATTCCATCGCCCATCTGGTGAAGCGCGGCCATACCGCTGGCCATTCGTGGGGTATTTGGTGGGTGACCTACCTTGTCTTGCGCGGGTGTGCATGTACTAACCCGGACTTAGGTTCTTCAGGACTACCGGGACCGGAGCCACAATTTGCCAGTTTCTCTGGAAGTACTGGCATTATCCGGCCAACTACCGCAGGATATCGGAGCCTTTGACCATGTTTCTCTTTGCGGCCTGCGTTTCCATCGATCTCATTTACCCATTCGTCTATGCGGCCGTGGAGCAGAAGGAGATGATGAAGATGAAGTACATGTAACTAGGCCAAGGGCCCAAGGTTCTGTTGGTGCCAGAGAAGACATGGCGGATGTCACACGAGAGCAAAAGGACAATCTTGCCCTGCAAAGGGCTAGGGGCACCCGATGTAGCACATGACAGATGGCGCTAGATACACATTTTACGCGGGACGACGAGCTTGGCTCCCGGCCTTGCCCGTGCTGCTGTTTTGTATCAATAGAAATCATAGAATATGTACCAAGCTTCTTCCGCCACGGATAGTGTATGATGGTCCACATGTTCCCAGTGACGACAGGTTCTCAATATCAGCATCTCACACGGAAGTTGCGTCTGCCGAGTGCGGAAAACTCTAATTGCCGGGGTTCTATTTGTGTCCGTGCTGTAATGAAGTACCAAGGCATGTACAAGTAATCTTTGCTGGGGTCGAACTTCGGCTACATCCCACACATGACTAAGGTACATGGACAGAGCCTCGCACAAACAAGTCCATCATAACCCAAAAACATGAGCAGCAGGAAAGCAGTGCCCTGCACTGCTCGTCTGTCGTATCAAGCACGGCGTCTCATATCGGCAGCGGGCAAGTCTCCCGCCCCCGCCCCAGCCACTGCCCTCATCCCCGGCGCGGCCGTCGGCGTCACTCCAGTCTCGTCAACTTTGATGTGCCAGCAGAAGCGGCCCCCTTGGGCGCGGGATCCCGGGTGCGAACATAAACTCCATGACCATCACCCCCAGCGGGTGGGGGGGTCTTTCGTCGAATCAGCCTCTCTAAATCCGGCGGTCCAACTCGTCCAGGAGATCCCAGGCCACGATCGACGACGCGCAAGTGCACACGGCCGTGCTGCTGTCAACAGTGGTGGTGGTGGTGGTAGTAGCGACGCTGTACGGCGGCGTCAGCGGCTCCATGGTATCGGGCGTGGTCGTGCCGGTCTCCCAGCCGGGCGTCGTGGTGGTAGTGTTGGTGTCGGTTTCGGGCAGCAGAGAGAAGTGGCTGCTGGGCGCCGTCGGGAAGGCGTCATCGTCTTGGACTAACATGAAGTCGTCCATGTCGTCCATGTCGGTGCTGAGCAGCGAGGAATAGCTTGAATGCGTACATGTACATGATGTACATGTGGGTGGTGCGAATCCGGGCACTAAGTGCAGCTGCATCGCCGCCGGGGTTTTGACGGCGGCCCATTCCAGTTTCCCGGGCTCCTCCCCCCAGTCTGCTCTTGGGTTAAAGCTTAAGCTGGGACAGAGGTCGTCATAAAAACCAGGGTCGTCGTCATGCGGACCACCGGCAGTTGAGAGATCCGCCAGGTCGAAGAAGGCGCTGTAGTCGCTTGAGGGACTGGGTCCAGATTCTGGAATGGAGGGCGTGGTGGCATAGTCGTCCGCGGCTAGCTCGGGATAATGACTGGTGACCATGTCTGATAGATCGAGGATGTTGCTGGGGCTTTCGGGCGTTTCAAGTTGCTGCTCACTCAAGTCTGAGACCACGTCCACGTCACTCGAGCCGCCTTCTCCGATGGCCGCATAACTGTCAGACATTCCCAAGAGTTTATCGTCATCAACGTCTTCCGACTTCCTCGGGTTCGTGTCGTGACTAACAGCCGGACACGATGGCCACCCGGGGGCCGGAGACGCCCCATGTGCCGCTGCAGGTTCTCTACAACGCACGGAATTTCCGAGTCGCGGACGCTTTGGAGTTGTGGCTGCTGAGTGCCGACTCACGCCGAGTCTCTGTTTGCCCCCGTCGGGCCCGTCGGCTCGTCGTCGGCGACCTGCGCCTTTGGCCCCGGAACTCGAACTGGCCGAGTATACGCACCGGGTCGCCTGCTCCTTGCACTGCCGGCAGCCTGGTTCCTCCCCGCTGCATTTCGTCTGTTATCTCCATTAGTTGTGGTGTGATTTACAAAGCAGCAATTACACTGCTTGATAAAGATGGGAGGCATTATCACCTTCTTGGCTCGACATCTGTCGCACGCTCTGTGACGGGGTAGCTTCCCCCCTAACTGACCATACAAATCCCCGTCGGCGCTCTTGACAAAGTCTGAAGTCCTGTGGTCTGGATTCAGGCGGATAGTACCGAACATGGAATAGGGCGGCATTTGGGCGGAAACGTCGGCCACTGAAACGAAGGGTTCAATGTAGTTGGCTCTTTCTTTTGCGGACTTGTATCTCATGATTCTCATCGCTTATGTTGACTTGCTGGGAATGCTCAACGGGGGCATTTAGCCGAAGTCACATGTAATTATTGGCTACCTAGAGATAGGGACGTATCGACGGACGAAAAGGGCTGTGCCAGGCCCCTACGTCAGCATGGCCGGCTGTTGCTGTCCTGCGACTTGCACTTACACGGTGTCGGGGGGCTGTGGATTGTTGCCTCGTTTCGGTGTCCAGTAAGCACATGAACTCGTGTTTCCCAGCGTGCTTAGTAAAAACACACAAGTGGTTTCCATCTGCCGTCTGACTCTTGTCCCTTGTAAGCACTCTTCTTGCCTCCATAATAAATTTATAGAAAACACCGCTATCTACCGGCATTCCCCATTTTCATGTGTTGCGGCGATGGCGGCCACTGACTGGAGAGGGAGATGAGATTTCATTGTCGTCAGACGGGACTCTGGTTCTCACTGAGCTGCAAAGGCACAGCAACCCGCGTATATCAAGTGCTTGATCTGTTTTTTTGCCCCAACCTCAAGCGTGGTACTTAGCTACACAATGGTATAGAACTCGCAAAATAAGAAGGGCATCGGAAACAGGACGGATATTATTTAAGCCACTCTGCAATTGACAATTGAAAACAAAAAAAGCCGATGAGCAAAGAGAACGACGGAGACAGGCCCAGGATGCTCTCCTTTATTGATGCGCCTTGCCGTCTTCACGCGTTGAAAGATTCCAGGATGGGACGGACGCCGGCGAAGTCAAGCTCGGCCAAAGTCTCGTCCCAGACCCTCTGCGTCACCACCTGTCCCTCGGGGGTGTACAAGTATGCGGCAAATCTGTGACGGGGGGGATTAGCAACGGGATAATGGCTCGTGGGGTATGGGCAAAAACTCACGGGTGGATCTTCCAGCTCATGAGAAAACAGCCGTGCGACTCCGGCCCCTTGTTCACGATGGCGTCGACAAAGCACGAGGCGCCCACCTTGGGGGTCCGGCCGGTCGTGGCGCCAAAGAGCTTGACGCCCAGCTTCATGCCGGCGCCCGTGACCTCGCGGGCCAGCTTGGTGCCCTTGCACCAGGCGGGGTCGGCAAGGTTCACGATCACGTCGTTTGCCGAGACGTAGTCGACCAGGTTCCAGAGGAACATGTGGGCGAGCAGCTTGGTCGAGTTGTACGTCTCGTCGTTGGTGAACAGCTTGGGGTCGCGGAAGGCCGCCAGCAGCGGCACGCGGTCCCGCTCGGGGAACTTGGCAGCCAGGGTCAGGGCGGCGCTGACGATGGTGAGGCGCCCGGGAGGGCCGTCGCGGGGGCGCTTCGCCTTCAGGGCGGGCAGGAGGAGGATGGCGAGCAGCATGGTCGAGAGGTAGTTGACCTGCAGCGTCTCCTCGTGGCCCGTGGCCTTGACCGTGTTGAAGGTGAACTTGATGATGCCGGCGTTGAGGAGGGCAATGTCAAGGCGCGACAGCTCGGACTCGACGCGGCGGGCAAATGCCTGGACCGACTCGTACGAGACCATGTCCAGCTGCCAAACATCGATGGTGGCTTTCGGGAACTGGGCGCGCATCTTGCGCGCCGCTTCCTCACCCTTGTCGAGCGAACGGACGGCGAGGATCAGGCGCGAGAGCTTCAGGCCCAACAGCTGGAGGGCGGCCTCATACCCGAGCCCGGTGTTGCCGCCGGTCACGATGGCCGTCTTGCCCGAGAGCGTCGCGCTGGGGGATGGCCATTGCGGCTTTGCGCGGAACTGGTTCTGGAAGAAGATCTTGCCGAACCCATCGTGATTCGGCTCGAGATCTTTGGAGCCAACCATGGCGACGGCTGGAGCTGGCGCTTTCGGGGCAGAATTAAACACAAAATGGAGAGTCGGGAATTGGAGGGATGAGTGTCGCGATGCTCAAGGAGGGAGTCTCAGAGATGGAAGTTGGAACCGTTCAAGGTCAGGTAAAGGTTCTGCTGTTTGCAAACAGCCGAGCAGGAGACGCGACGGTTTTGTAGCGTCCGTCCACTGGGACCTGCAGCCGCCGACACGTTCCATGACGAATAATCATTTTTGATTTGGCAAACAATGATTTCCAGATTGGCAACTGAAAAAAAATGAAAGGGGACGCGGCCATCCTCGCGCCTGCCCGCAGTGTCACTCTCGCACAACGTCGTCGTGCGACTGGGGATAACACTAATCCCAAATCGGAATACAATCTCATCCCGCCTTCGGCACCTGCCTAGGCTAGGCCCGAAACAGCATACATTCTCCCGCCGCCTGTCAAAGCCGGGATTCGGTGACTGGGTCGCTTCCGACTCCGCTGCGATGCCAATCAATAAAACACTGGCAGACAGAGCACGCACTCCCGCTCAGCGCTGACATCTCTTTCTCGGATGATGCGATCGTTTCCGTGCCACCCGGCATTACACTCATTTGCCGCCGCCCGCCCAACGACCGACAACGACTGGGGGTCCAGGGCTCCAGGCCTCCAGGGGGGATGAGGGATCTTCACGACCTTAGCAGTATCTCAAAGGCCCTGAGAAAAAAAGAGGGCACGGTGCTGATGCCAGCCTCAGCTTACATGTGACGGCTACGGCATCCAAGTTCCCCGGCCTACTCGGGGTAGCCTGGGCAGGTACCTCGTACCTGGCATGACCCGGTACCTGGCATTAGCATCCCACGGTTCCCACCCCAGCCAGCTGGCCCAGTCTTTCAGACACGGCAGCACAGGGCGGTGAATCAGCTCTTCCGCCTCGGACTCAGCCAGGCCATGCACAATGTTCGCCCTGGAAGCCCCCCAATCTTGGCAGGAAAGAATAACTTGGGGCCTGGCTTCACTAGGGAAGTCCGGAGATGGGCGTCTGCGGCGCAGAGGCTACAGCTGGCGCGTCAGTCAGCTCGAATTCAAATCTCAATTTCTTAGGTTTGGATTTTGGATTTAAATAGGCGATCCCCGTGGGCTGCCATGTCACATGCTCGTTGACAGGTTGACAGCATCATCTGCCTGGGTCACATCTTTGCCTCGGCGAGCTCCAGTCCGCACCCAATCACCACTTCAACCCCATCAACCATGAAGTACCTGGCTGCTTTCGCGCTCTGGCCGGCGCTGCTGCTGGCCGCCAACAGCGGCAGGAGCTGCAACCCCCGGCACTCCAACATCCACGTGCGGTACCCGCCCACCGTCCAACCCGACCCCAGCTGGAAAGCGCCCCCGTACGCCTGGCTGTTCGGCCACTGGCACCCGACCTACACGTCGTTCGAGGGGTACCTGAACCTGTGGAACATCGGCGCCGACCTCTACCCGCGCTGGCCCACGACGCACCAGGAGGCCGAGCTCCGCCAGACGCTCGACCTGACGTCGTACAACATGCCGCCCACGGGCAACGCCACGGCCGACGCCGTCGTCTACACGGCCTTCGGCCTCGACACGCCCGCCCCGGAGATCGGCTCGGCCGTGTTCAACTTCAGCGGCCAGAACAGCTGGCACCTGACCAACTACTACATGCTCCTGGCCTGGGGCGAGGACACGGCCGGCGACGACTACTGGGTCCAGTACGAGACGCCGCCCGAGATCGACGGCGTGCTCACGCCCGACTACGTCATCGCCATTGTGAGCCGCAACCCCAACGGCCCCAGCCGCCCGACCCTGGACGCCATCTTCGACACGCTCAACTGCACCTTTGGCAACGAGCCCCGCGGCCAGCTGTCCAAGCTCGCCAAGAACCTGCACCCGACGCATTTTGACGGGAGGCGCAACCAGTCCGACATTCCCGCCTGCGATGAGGCCTGTGTTCAGAACGCGTGGATGGCTGCCCAGCCTCATTGAGGCCTGACCATCCGTCAACGGTAACAGCGGGGTGGATATGCAGAACTGCATATGTATGTACCCAGCTGTCGGTCTTGAGGGGGTAGGGCACGGTGGGAGTGGATGTTCATCTTTTGGCGGGGGCCGTATGTGTGTTGACTAGGGATTGAAGTTTGGACCAACTGAGAGTGTCTGTCATGCCGGTTTCGGCTACATGTATGCTCCCAGTTTGCATCCTGCTTCTTCACCTGGTCAGGATTCAACGAGCCCACGTTTTTGCCATTCTTTGCTCTTCCCTGACTAGCAGGGGAGAGACCATTTGTAACTCAATTATTACACCGATTTTGCTGCGCTGTCACCGGCAATACCATCTCAGCTTCGTGCCTACTCTCCTGTATGTGTGAACTCCCGTCATGTGTCACATTAACCCGAACCTTGAAGCCCTGCAGCTGGGTCTTGAAGCTTTTCAGCCGCAACCATGCCCGTTGCTATTATCTACCGTGGGTTTCAAACGTAAAGCCATCCGCGGTTGTATCGAGACCATGAAAGAAAAGTCGTGGATCCTATTGCAACCTCTTACCTAGGCCAATGATGAAATGTTTTTCTTTCGCTTTTCTTCAATGTTGGGACTTTAGAATTCGCGAGTGCCAGTGTGGCTGTACGTTCTGACCGAGACACCCATTATACCATTCAGTGACTTTGGCTTTCTCTGGAAGCCCACCCTGCAAATAACTTCAAGCACGTGGACCATCACCACTGAGATGTCGACTGGACTGTGGACATGGCGCAGAATGTACCGACCTTCTCCGGGCACGAGTGCAGAGTACATTCAAAAAGAAAAGAAGGGCGTCCCCGAGAACGCCAATCACACTTAAAAATGGAACAACCATATGCTCTATCAAGTCTTCTTTCAAGTTTGTGTGACATGTCTGGTTTCAGAGATGCGAGGAGAGAGCAATGGTTGTTTAACAACTTGGGTTGATAATTCTCAGAAGAAGAGGCTCTACCATCTTAAAAATACAAATATAGAAAGAAGAAAACATAGGAGACAATCTTATGAGATTCCACCGTCTATCCATCGCCACCGATCATGCTTGGCTTTGGAAGCAACTCATCAGTGGTGGCGGTCCGCCTTGATGAGATCCGCGAACTTCTCGGCGTGGGTGTCTATGATGGAGTTTTAGCACAGACTCTTATGGTAGTTGTTGCCACGTAGCTAGTCACCGCGAGGAAGTACTTACAGACTTGGATCTGGGGCGCCGGTCCAGGGGGCAGGAAGGGGAAGGCAGAGGCGTCAACGACTCTCACTATCATCGGATATCATTAGCACAACGAGGCTTCCCGCCAAGTGGGACACAGAATGTAACTCACGGTTCTTAACACCATACACCTTGCCGTTGCTGTCGACCACGGCCGAGGGGTCATTGGGCTTGCCCATCTTGTTGGTCGAGAAGGCATGCTGGAAGGGGTTGACAGTAGAGCGCAGGAACTCGATGATCTGCTCGTCGGTCTGGACCTGGGCGCCGGGCACCGTCTCGGGCCCGATGAGCACGGGGGCCATGTCCTCGGTAGCCAGGGCCTGGCGCACGCGCTTCAGCCCCGCGACCATGACATCGACGTCGGCCTGGTGGGAGAACAGGGCCGGGTTGATCAGGGGCGGCGTGTGCACGTCGGCCGACGCGATGGTCACGTTGCCGACCGACTGCGGCGCGAACAGCACGAACACGGCCGCCGCGTAGTTGGCACCGGGGATGGGGGGCACCACGGGCGTGGCGAACTCGGCGGGGATGGCGCTCGGCAGGATCGCGTAGGCGATCTCGGGCCAGTCCGCCGGCAGCCTGCCCAGCGCTTGCTTGGTGCTCTCGGGCCAGCTGGCGCGCAGGTCCTCGGGGATCTTCTCCATGGCCATGAAGTCGCCGCCCACGCTCGTCAGCGGGCCCGAGGCGTGGTCGTTGAACTCGTTGATGGCCTGCTGCAGGTACGCCGGGTCGGCCAGCCTGTCGCCCGTGTCGACGTTGACCTGGTACGCCACGAAGCTGACAATGTGCTCCTGGAGGTTCTGGCCCACGCCGGGGCGGTCCACCACCACGGGGATGTTGTGCGCGCGGAGAACGTCCTTGGGCCCGACGCCCGACACCATGAGGAGCTGGGGAGACTGGAAGACGCCAGCCGAAAGGAGGACCTCCCTGCGGGCGCTGATGGTGCATGTGCCGTTGACCTGGACGCCGGTGGCCGTCTTGGACCGGTCAAAGAGGATGCGCTCGGCCATGGTGTAGTCATAGAGGAACAGGTTGCGCCGGACCGCAGCCGGGCGCAAGTAGGCAGACTCTGACGAGGAACGGTGACCGTTGGAGTGGAAGATGGTGTTCTGGTGGAACGACTGGCCCATAAGGTTGCCGTTGATGAAGGCGGGCACCTTCTTGAGACCAATGGCCTCGAGTCCCTTAGACAGCCAGGTGCTCCAGGGCTGGGCGTAGGCAGGGTAGCTGACGCCCAAGCCGCCACCGGTCACGGTGTCGGCCGAGTTGTACTCTGGAGTGGCGTTGGCGAACCGAGTCGAGGAGTAGTCGTACGGCGTGAAGTTCATCGTCTTGTGATAGTACTGCAGCATCTTGTCGTACGTGTAGGACTGGTCGCCGACTGCGTCGGCCAACATCTTGTGAGCACCGACCGAGGAATGGCCGAAGGCCATGGCGTTGACGTCGCTGCAGCCGCCGAATGCCTTCGGCCGGAAGTAGGGACGGACACCACCGGCACCAGTAAGCGCCTACGAGACAGTCAGCAAAGGGCGGCCACATATTGTGTTGCTCTGGGGACATGAGCGGACTTACGGTCTGTGGGGTGGTGGTGAAAGGCCACATCATCGGATCAGTGATGTGGTAGAAGTTGCCGGCGAACATGGGCACCTGCGTCCAGTTGCCGTGGACGTTCTCGGGCCATGTGCCGGCTTCGATGACGGCGACGGTGATGCTGGGGTCTTCGGTCAGGCGAGCGGCCAGGACACCACCGGCGGTGCCGCCGCCAACGATGACATAGTCGAAGGGCTGGTTGGGGCAGCCTGTTCCAGGACGGACAGGATTGGCCGAAGCGAGGGTGAGGAGCAACGAGGCTGGCAGAAGCAGTGCCCGCGAAGAGACACTATGCATCTTCATCTTGGGATTGGCAGTTGGTCGATTTCTTGACCAGTGTCTCTGTTCCAATGAAGGAATGTCGGGCTTGAGCAAGCAGAGTGTAATGAACAGGAAGACCGCCGCGCCTGGTTTCTGAAGCGTGCTCGAGGACACCACTCCATCCACTTATATATACTCGCAAGCAAGCATGATGGCTATACGCTCACAGTCAGCCTCGCACGAGAAACTCAGTGGTCGTGTTCGCCAGGCACAGTCCAAGCCACAATCGATAGCTCGATGTCGGCCTGGCCGAGCCGGACAGCGCACTCGGTGCACTGAATCCATCTCCATGGACAGCCGGCGAAGTTGCGGCACAGGAAATGACCATGGCCGGACCCTGCGGAAAGGTCGCGACGAACGCTGGTCCAGCACAAGGTCCCGCTGCCTGGACGCGTGAGCCATCCAGAGAGAAAGGCCCTGTGAGCTCAGCTGCGGTTCCGGGAGCGGAGAGATGGCACCGTCGAGCCGGTCAGCAGGCGATGCTGGCGACATGTCACACATGGATGCGCTTCCAGACCCGCCAGAATGGTCATGTACTACTCAGCCGGAGTCCTTGCGCAGGAACTACCTGCATACATGGGTAAACAGCCAGTCGAGAGACTGGAAGCATATTACCCACGTGTGAGGGAAGGCCAGGGTACAACCTCGCAACGTGTTTCCACTAATAGAATCCCTTGGCAGGAGAAGATCTCCAGGAGTGCAGTGGGAACATGCCCGATAGATTGCTGCAGGAGTTTCGATGCAGGTACTCTTCTTGTCACGCCGCGGGCACTACCGGGGTTGCAGACCCTTATTGGGTTCGTGTCACTTCGCGATACCGCCGGCCTGGCTCAGCCTGGAATCAAGGAAGGGCTGTCGAGCTGAGATGCGTCATGCGGGCATCCTGACCGCGGCTCCGCCGCCGCTTTGGAGCCAATGGCGACAATGTGCTCATGCCCGGCACTGGGGTATGCCTGGAGGTGCCCGAGTGTAGTAGAGCTGGTTTACGTCGACCCGTCGTTGCTCGACGCCTCCGTAATACACCCCCCGGAGTTTTACTCGGTTCCGCTGTCCCGGAAACTTGGTTCCGCGCCTTGCCTAACACGGAACCTCTCAGCCTAGCCTTGCAGTGTCTGACGCCAGACTTGCATGGTCCTTTGCGAACGGCACCCCTGGCGAGGCACAGAGGGCTGGGGCTGATTGCTCGTCCGGCTCGTCGCGTTCGCGCCTGCCCGTGGCTGCGCCGCCTGGCGCGTAAGACTTGAGTTCGGTGAGAAGGGGCCAGCGAGGTACTTGCAGATTGCGAGTTTTTAGGTGATTGCGTGAATAGAATCCCAATGGTACGAGATTCACTGGGACTTGGGAAAACGAGATAAGCCTGTCCGGGATATGGTGATAGCATTGAAATGAGAGAGTAAGACATCGAATTTCAATTCACCACTTCGTGGCTCTCAGTTGCTTCACGTTAGCGCGCACCTCACAACAAATTACATGTACCTAGATAGTAGCCCAATTCAATCTGCAAACGGGGATGGCCTAGGGGCTTCTTGAGCCAAGTTGGATACATCCTGCACCTTCGTTTTGGAGCCACCATAGACTTGGGCTGACGAGGAGAATGTCCCGATTCTCTCGAAACCTCATGATTTTCTTAACGGAGCAACGAGAAGGAATCTGGTCCTGGCAGCGCTGTGCAGGGTAATATGCTACGCAAGAGTGTTGCTAAATATGCGTGTGACCCTACACATGCACGCGTAGTAGTCCCAATGATATCCTCTCGCAGACTGACAGCTGGTTTTATAACTGTAAGAAAGAGCACAACGTACCGGAAATTCCCTTTACCCGTAAGTTGGTAACGATGTTGAGTGACAAAAGCTATTACCAAACTCAAAGCTCGGCGACGATGAGTGCTATAGTCTCTTTGTGTTGTAACCTAGGAGCGCGTTGTTGATCTCAGAGTCGTAGTAGGCACACTGTGAGTCCTTAGAAGCTAGAAGACAGCATTTTTCTTTGAGAGCCTCTATGTTGCAGTGCCTCCAAAGCCGAATATTAGTGCCGTATTGAATGCAAACAAATATCAACTTGCGCTGAGAAGCGGAGCGGCGATCGTAGCGCTTCGTATGCCGTGTATAGGAGAAGGACAGTTTACCAGGGTATTCATTGTTCAAACAGCTTCAAGATAATGGCGGGTATGAGACAACACCTGTGGCGGTATCGCCATGAGGACTGGGAGAAGAGGGAGAACGAGATTCGGCGGCTCTACCTTGGCAAAGATCTGCCACTTCGGGAAGTTGTGAAGACGGTGCAAGGGAATTGCGCCATGTACGCTGGGCCTGAACCTCTCCAAGTGCTAACATGGCGCTACCAAGAAAGCTCCTATAAGTGTACGTGAGGAGATGTGAAAGAAGGGGTTTCAGCTCTAGGCCTGGAAAAATACAATGCATAAAAAGATACAGCCCGCGCGGGTGAATAAAGTGTCGTTGCTGTCAAATCCGTCAATGTCACCATTCCTCAATCTTCAAGTTCTCTCATTACCGAGAGATGGGACATCATTTGTCCACGGACCTAGGATCCATGAGTCTGGGCTCAGTCTCGGACAGGGTCCTCACAGCGATTCAGACGCTGGTCACTCCATTGCGGACATAATCCAGGGCAATCCCCTTGTCAAAGACGGACACGGGGAAGACGTTCACATGATAAGTAAGGGCTTCAACATGATCGATAGCGTGTTGACAAACACTGCACCTCGTGCTGCTATGGCAGCACCTCACCGAGTGGGCAAAAGCTGCCCTCGAGCAACATGGAGCAGTTCTAGAAACCCTCGTTTGAGAGGGGCGGTGTCTCTTATTGAAAAACTATTTTGATCTACCAGGTACTCCGATAGCGAAGGACATGTGTAGATCGAGATACGACTCTCCTGAACATCATGTCCAGTGGCTTCGCACCACATGTTTCCGCCTTACATTCTCAACGTTCGAATTGCAAACTCTTTCTGCTCTATGACTTAGACAAGACGAGGGAGTTGCGAGACAAGCATATGGCAAGGGGCATGCCAAGCACCACGCCCGACTAGACAAACATATCGGCAACGTTCAGAATCTTTGCAGAGAGGGCAGTGATGAGGCCTTTAAGCTGGGTATGGATTACCACCAAGCTGCAAGGCCTCACAACACTAGGGAAGTCCCAGAAAAGGACAGGAGGTGTTGCACATACAGACAGCACCAAGCTACGATGTTCCGCGGTAATAGAGAAGGTAGCCGAATTGGCTGATCCCCAACACCAATGGAAATACCGGGCCTAAGGACTCAATATGAACAGGAACTCAGAGCTGGAAGCTCTGAATCAGAGCCTCGTGACGTGATACTAGTCCAATTGATCCAGAACTTTGCTTCAGGTCTACGACGGTTGACTCCTGAGTGGTTTTGCGGAGAGCAGCAAGGCAGTCTCCTCCAAGGTGCTCGCGGTCTGCCCGAGTAGATCCACCGTGTGATGTTGTCTCTGGTAAGCAAAAGAGCCGCCTGTCTTTGGCTGCCGGTGCCCTAGAAGTTGGGAGGAACAGATCACGGAGTTCGTGTTCGCTGACTGGACCGGCCCAGCACTTGAAACTTGAGGAGGAGGGACGGCTGCGGCCTACGACACCTGTCATAAGCCTAACCTATGATAACGACGATTTCACTGGTGCTGAGCTCAGCGCAAAGCGGATGGATGGCGCTGTAAGTGGCATTGTACCAAGTGGCAGTTGCGGTTGGCACGGGGGACCCTGAGGTGGGTAGCATCTAAAGGTAGCAGCGGTCTTATGCTTTGTGCTTTCTTACCGTGGTGCCCTCGGTGTTTCTGGCAACCTTACAAGTTCCAGCTGGCTATTCCAGCCGGAGATCAAGAAGATTAGAGTTCCAAAATATGAGGTGGCATCAAGGGAAGCCAGATACTGCCCTTTCCCACCACAGTGCTTGGACAAGGAACAGGCGCAACTGTTGGTTGAGGCATTGTATTGGATTATAATCATATTATGCGGTGGCACAGGGTGACTGAACTAGTTGAGAGGCAGGTTAAAGTTTCCCCCTTCTCTCACCGCGCGGCATGGCCCCTGGCCCCGCCCCTCACAACATCCATGGACCATGTATGGATTTGGCCCCCACGCCCCCTCAACTATGACTTTGCCCCTACCCTTCACCAACATTGAAGGAGCCCGAGCTATCCGGGCTTGGAACCCCAACACTTGAACCCATCGAGAGCATACTGCTGTCTTCTCTCCCATCGGGCCGTTTTCCCCATTGCACAGCATCCTTTCCTCTAGGACTGCTTCTTCTATTCTTCACCTGCTTGCCCACCATGGCTTCCGAGTTTGACTTCATCATTGTGGGAGGCGGCACGGCTGGCTCGGTGCTGGCCGCCCGTCTCACTGAGAATTCCGATGTACAGGTCCTTGTTGTTGAGGCTGGCGAGGACCTGACAGCCGATCCGCGCATCAAGGTGCCCACCATGTGGCCACAACTTCAGGCCACCGATGCGGATTGGAAACTCAAGACCGTTCCCCAAGTTTGTCTACCTGCTTCTCCTTGGTCTATGCTCCCGCACTTGCTGACAACGACGTCGGTCTGTACTCTGTAGAAAGCTTTGGGTAACCGTGAGATCCTAATTCCACAAGGTCGACTACTCGGCGGCTCGGGCGCCCTGAACGGTATGGTCTTTGCTCCCCCGGCTCAGGAGGAACTTGAAGCCTGGGCAGACCTTGGCAACCCGGGCTGGGACTGGGATGGCGTCAGCAAGTACCTCAAGAAGACGTACACTTTGACCAGCGGTGCGAAGACTGAGGGCGATGGGGTTTTGCAACTCAACATCCCGGATGAGGAGACCAAGTGTAAAACGCATACCACCCATGCCACCGCAACAGTTTAACTGACTATTGATAGGGCCTCAGGTCTGGAGAGATACCTTTGCCGGACTCGGCTTCCCGGCCGGTAACGAGCCCTTCTCCGGCCAGATTCATGGCGTCGTTAGCTACCCTGATGCTGTTCACCCGGTTACCAAGACCAGGAGCTTTTCTGGAAATGCTTACCTTGCTCCTGCGCGGTCCCGCCCAAACCTGACCGTGTGGGCTGGAGTATCAGTCGACCGGGTTCTTTTTGAACAGACCCCTGACAGCGCCATCGCTACTGGTGTTCAGTATACGAAGGACGCCAAGATGCAGACCGTAACTGCTCGCAAGGAGGTCCTCCTCTGCGCTGGAACCTTCTACTCGCCCAAGATTCTCGAGCTCTCGGGCATTGGCGATGCAGAGCGGCTTCAAAAGCTCGGCATCGATGTTGTGGTCGACAACCCGTATGTGGGCGAGAACTTGCAGAACCACCCCCTGTGCTCGATTACCTTCGAGGTAGGCGGCGACGATGATGAAGCAGAGGGGTTCGAGACCATCGATGCGATCGCACGTCAAGATCCGACAGCGCTCGGTGCGGCGATGGAGGCGTACAAAACGGAGCAACGGGGCCCCTTTTCGCAGACCAACTTCAATGTCACGGCACACATCCCTTTTCCAGGCATCGCCACCGACGATGGAAAGCAAGACCTGGACCAGATCCTGGAGAAGCACACCGGCACCACTACAACGAACGTACCCGGTTCCAAAACCACGCGAGAATACGCCACAGCCCACCAGTCCCTCATCCGCTCCGTGCTCAACTCCCCGACCGGCGCGTCCGGCTACTACACCCACTTCCCTGGCTGGGCGTACTTTGGCCCGACCGGTGCGATGTTGCCCATCCCCCCGAGCGGCAGCGGCGGCGGTTCCGATAAGTACTTCACCATCGCCGTGACGCCGAGGTGCTGGCGCGGCACGTGCGCTTCCTGGAGTCGTCGCTGGCGGCGGCGCCGCCGCTGGCCGGGCGGCTCAAGCACCGCCGGCAGGAGGTTGCTGCGCCGTCGGGCTGGCCGCGCGGGTTCTCGGGCCACCTGGACGAGGCCCGCCGCTTCGTGCGCGAGACGGCCATCGGCGCGATGCACGTCACGGGGACGTGTTCCATGATGCCGCGCGAGAAGGGCGGCGTGGTGGACCCCCGGCTGCGCGTGTACGGGACCAGAAACCTGAGGGTTGTTGATGCGAGTATCATGCCGTTTACGACGCGCGCCAATACCATGGCGACGGTGTACGGTATTGCTGAGAAGGCGGCGGATATGATCCGGGCTGGTTTGTGAGACTGGAACGAACAGCTCGACTACAGCCCAGAGGGTGTGTGGTTATGTAGCTGGGCCTGATGATAGACATGGGGAATAATGTGGCTCTCTTGCGTGATATCCGGGCCATCCAAGCTGTCTGCCAGGAGTAGGAGGAAGTAACATAGGTTGGGCTTCAACTCGAGAGGAAAGAGATGATTCAAACCGGATGATCCATCTTGAACTTCTAAGCGGCTGTTAACCTACCTAGGAGAACGGGTTTGAGGAGAACCTAAAACCCGTTGATCTGAGGACTCTACAGGCCAAGGGAGCCCCCGAGGAGGAGCCAAATACCTGAATCGCCAGGTACCTTACCATCTCCTGACTCATATGAGGCCAAGGTTGGGTGGCTGGCAAAGCCAACCATAACCCGGGGGGGCCAACCAGAATGCCAACAATCACATCCCCTCCTCACTACATCTCGGAGCCTCTCCCCATGAAGGCGAGCCCATGCCCTACCTTTTATACTAACAAAGCCCCGTGAAGATAGTGAGACAAATCGCCAGTATATTTCTCACACCCCCATAACACCAACCAACCCCATAGAAACTCCCATCACAAGACCCCACCCTCCTTCTCCACACCCAGCTCGTCATCTCCTCCCCCCGAATCCTCCCCCACCACCAATTCCCCCCCTCTTACCGCCCGAATCCCCTTTCTCCCTCCCTCCAGCCGTCACAGACATCGGGTCCAGAACCTCGAGCAGCCTCGCCTTACAATCATAGCAGGGCCCCTCGACCTCGACAAACCTCTCGGTCCCGTCCGGCCCGAAACAGCCCGACCCCAGCGCGGCGCACCGCTCGACCTGCTTGAACCCGACGTGCCCGCAGGCGAAGCGGTTCTTCCACTCGAAGCACATGCTGTCTTCCGTCCTTTCCCCTTTCTCGTTCAGCGCTTTTGGGGAGGTTAAACTTGCGCGTTTGTTTGGTTGCCCCCGTCGTCGGTTAAAGTACTGGGTGTGGTGGCGCTTTCAGTACCGTAGGTAGCTTTGGGGCTGTATTAGGTGGGCAGGGCTGGTGGCGGGTGACGAGTTGGCTTATGACGGTTTGCGGAGACAATGTCGGAGCTGTGATCTGGGAATAACTGAGCGTTCTTTGGTGTAGATAACTTCTTGCGACCCGGCCCTGGGACACCAAGCCGTTTCTAGTCTCTTCCGCGGTGGTGGTCAGGGATAAAGTTTTGTCTGCTGAAAGCGGCTGAAAGAGATGGGGGGGGTAAAGGGGGAACGAGAGTGCTAAACCTGCGGTTGAAGGTCGAGGCAGACAGGAATAGCCCGACGACCAGGAGAAATTGGAAAAGGCGACCGTTCGCATGCGTTGCCACGGATATAAAACTCGGATTTATTGGATCCCAATGGTTTCTGCAAGTTCGGTGGAGGCAGCTGGCAAAATGCACTTGAACCGACTATCATAAGGGGCGAACTTTTGCTATGGGCCCGTCTAGGCCTCGGGCGTGACGCGTCCCAAGGGCAAAGCATTAAATGAGTATGCGTGAGAAGAGAAACCATTCGAGGCGTGTATTATCATTCCCCCGCTGACCAGCTTGAGTTGAACTGTTGCTTTTCCAACACTCTATAAGTACATCCGTCCGCTCACGCGAACCTGGGGTATATCCACCATATTTGTACAGATTATACAAAGCAGCCCCGTTGCCATGGAGCATGCCGCCTATTGATGCCGCCTAAACCCTCTTGTTTTCTGCAATTTTTTTTAGAAGCTTCTGGCTAATGGCGCCTGTCTGCAACTTGGAAGGGCTCTGCAGCGCCTTCTGGACCAGCGCCTGCGTGGCCTTGGAGGCCCGCAACCGGTGACCCGTGACCAAGGCCCCCGTCAACAAAGCGAGTGCGCCGGCCTGGTGGGCGGCAGCAAGCGAGATAGGAACCATGTACATGAGGGTGGTGATGCCGAGTGAGACCTGCAGCAAAGCCAGATGCAGCAGGCCGGTGACGCCCTTGCGCACATCCCTAGGCATCGCGGCCTTGATGCGGCCAGTCCGGCTGTAGACAAAGAGTGCGACCACGGCGGTGAAGGTGGTCGTGGCGAGGATGCGATGGTCGAGCTGGACGAGCGAGGGATTCTCGAGCATGTTGCGCCACCACAGGTCAGAGCCGTCCTCCTTGCGGCTGTAGAACTTGTCGAACAGCTCGGATTTGGGCGGCGTGAGCCCGTTGCCCATCATGGGGAACTCGTTGTAGATGAGGCCAGCGTCGAGGCCCGCGACGAGGGCACCCGAGAGAACAGTGGTGAAGATGAGCACAGTCAGACCGGCAATCGAACGGCGGAGGGTCCTCAACGTAGGAGACTTTAGCGCAGCAAACATCTTGGTGGTGGCTTCAGGGTCGCGGAGGAGCCGGTGCGTCCGGAGAACGCCGAGACCGGAGACGAGCATCCAGGCGTAGCAGACAAAGGCGGTAGCGAGGTGTGCCGTCAGGCGGTACTGGCTGACGCGAGGATGCGAACCAGGGGCAAAGAGGTCATCCTTCAGCCCAGACTTGACCATCCACCATCCGATGAAGCCTTGGAACGCGATGAGAGCCGAGATGCCAACCAGGTTGACGGCCATCCGCGGGGTTACCCGACGGCGGGCAATGAAGTAAATAGTCGGCAGCACGAATGTGAGACCGATGACGCGACCCCAGATGCGGTGTGTCCACTCCATGAAGTAGATCTTCTTGAACTCGGCCAGGTCCATGTGTGGGTTGATCAGCTTGAACTCGGGGGAAGCGCGGTACTTGTCGAATTCGGACTGCCAGTCGGCGTCGGACATGGGCGGCAGCGAGCCTGTGACGGGCCGCCATTCCGTGATGCTCAGACTGCGCCATGGTTAGTTAGCCAGGACAAAAGCCCCCAATGGCAAAATCACATACCCGGACTCGGTCAACCTTGTCAAGCCGCCGAAAACCACAATGCCAAAGACGCTCACGGCGCTGCCCACGAGCCAGTAGCCCACGACCTTGGCGTTCGTCTCTGGGAACGACGAGGACTTCCTGGAGTTTTGGGAAGAAGACGATTGTGCGGCGGGCCTCGCAGCCTTTGCGGTATTGCTGCTCAGCGACTCGATCGGGGTCTTGGACTCGGGTGTCGGCGTCGAGGCATAACTTCGGGCAGCTCTCGCGAGCTGCAGGACTCGGGACGGAGGGGCCGGAACCTGCTGCCGCACACACGGGCCGCACGCAAATGGTACACGAGAGAGGTGCGCAGCGGCCCTGCGTAAGCCGAGCTGGAAGAAGGCCATTGTGGTGGCTTGCGCCGATGGCGGTGGTTGTTGGGGGCGCACTCGTTCGCGAGCTCACATCGGACAGAGATCAACAAATGTGCCGTCGGCGAAAACAGGCCTGAAAATCAGCCCACCATTCAGGGAGCTTCGGGACCTGGACCACGTGCAGAACCCACCACCGCCCCACCCCGAGCTGAACATTCCGGTCGGCTCCAGGGTTTAACTCTCCCGAGTCTCCCCCCAGCAAACCTTGGAACAGACACCAATCATGGAGCGCCTATTTGCAACCCATTGAGCGCGGCACCATGCTGGACGCTTTGCCCTGTGGATTTCTCTCCTTTCCCTTCTCCCCTTGATAAGTGTCTTGAGGCCAATTGCCGTCGATTTGCGTCGACTGGACTAAATCATTGATCTCGGCCGACACCCGATGTCGTCTACCATCTTCGACTTGTGCGCGGACGCAACCAGAGCCACAATCCTCAGCTCTCGAGCTCCATTGAACATGGACCTCTATCTGTTTTTCGGCCATTGCTTGCTCAGACAGCCACCGCCCCCAGTGCTTCAATCCATACATAGCCAGTTCCGGATCTTGGTTTTCTTCGAGACGGCGAAACCCGTCGCGCAGATTGCGACTTGGCCAAGATGATTCACATGTCTCCTTGGCAGGAGGGGAGCTGGTTGGCAACGCCGATCCGGGCTGCGACGAACAATGCGTTCTCCCCGAGAGCTCCCCAAACCGCCCATCCGACGAATTCCAAATCGAGTCTTGGCATCCCCATGCGCAGGCCAGAACAACAACAGCCAAGCCCGCACGGTTGGGACATGTCTGCGGACCTGTCCTTCGCTGTTACGGCCAAGCAGCAAGGGCACCCGGTGCCGGGTGATGGCCCCGCGCGCTTCGACCACCGTTCATCCAGACACGATGTACCTATGTACAACCACTGCCAAGGGACCTGGGGAGAAGGGTGCTCGAGGGGTGAAAGAGGAAACACAAATGTTTGGTAGAACGCCGCCGCCTGCTCCTGCGGTCCAGGCCACCGACCACGCCATCACGACAAGCGCCAACCCTATGCCGTTAGGAGCTTTGTTTGGGAAGCTTCCATGCATGGAAGGGTTGTCAACCACGGAGCCGCCCGGGGCGGGATCCATCCAGATCAGATCTTGAGGCTTCCCCGTGGTTGGCCAGCAGGATGTTTCGACCGGACGGCAGCCGACAACCCCGAACATTGTCTGCTGCACCAGCCTGCGAGATCCGCGCCGACCCTGATGCCAAGAGGTTACAGGAGTTCAGCGATAAGCTTGTAACTGAGCTCGCGCACAGGGATCTCAAGTGCCGAGCCGGCTCCCGTTTTGCACCCCTGAGTGCGTTTCTTGGCCAGACATTCCCCAACTTTCTCGGTTTCCAATCCGGGCGAGTCGATCCATGTGCGCCGAACCTCCTGCTTTGAGAACAGATGTGGTTTCCACGGCAAGATATCGTGCCAAGCCGCCACCCCACACACGGGCATCCCCTGTCTGCGCTCCTGCATGCAGCCTTGCCGTGGACCGCTGCTGTCTGCGAGCAGGGCAAGTTCTACCGGATTCCAAGGTTGAGCACATCCCGTTCTTTTCAGCAATAACTGACTAAGGTATATAGTAATGAGATGCTTGGGGGACACGAATCGCAAAATCTGGAGCCTGTCTGTCGGCGTTTACTGCATTAACAAAGTACATCAACAGCAGCCACTTCGATACCGAGTGGATCTTGGGGTTCCAACGTCGTCACTCGTCATTCTCAAAAATTCCCCGAGTGGACGGCCGGGAACGGCTTCCGAGTGCACCAGGGTGGTGGGTCTGTTTCACATCTCACTGGCTCCAGATTCGCCGTCGACAGGGGTCATTTCTTCCCGCCACCACGACCCCGAGCCTGGCCAGTTGACAGGAGCGGCTCTTCACCTCTGGAGAAGCGCGGGCTATGTTGACGACTTCTCTTCGATCCCCTGGAGCGCTAATACCTGCTGTGGAGACATGACGGTTTTAAGCCTTGCCGCCAAGATCCAAACACAACCCGTCAAACCGTCAAACCCGCAGTGGCAGGTGATGTCAACGGCTGGACCTGGGGAAACACTCAACATCAACGATCCCAGCCTAAAACTGTACGGATCGGAGAGTCTCAAAGACGTTCGAACATGGGACCTTTAGCGGGCAGCAGCGGATGCCCATTCACACAGACGTAGCGCAGCACAGGGCCTGTCACTGACTCTCGCCCTCTGAGTGCCGGGTTGTCGCTGTTTGTTCTGCTACGAAATCGCCCCTGTCGCTCCAAGATCACGACTCGCGGCAGATGTTGCCTGCCCCGTTCGTTGATCGACGCCAAGGTAATTCCCATACTAAAGTCAACCTGCATCCGTAACGTCTAGGCTTTCGCCTCTTGGCTCTTCCATCAACCCTCTGGAGGACTTCTTTTCCTTTCCTTCACGTTTTGTTTTGGTACTCTTTTTTTCCTTCTCTTTTCATCCCTTTGACCCTTTGGATGGTTGGGATACTCGGGCTCATTCCGTGATTTCCTTTTCCATTCTCTTCCCTTCTTTTTATCGAAGCCGCCGGGCGGCTTCGCTGGTCGTTTTTCGAAAATAGAGCCCTTTTTTTTGGTTCGAGGCGACACGCCTGGAGCGGTCCCGCCCTGAGCACAGCAAACTAAGATCGAAAATCCGATAAGACGATACACAATGGCCGAAAATGCAACCGCCCCGATCGCCGAGATGGACCTCATGGGAGGAAAGCCACAGTGCGGTAGCGGCCAGGAAATCGGCGAGTACGATCTCGGCCTCCACGTTGCGGCTTTGTGTAAGTCGAGGGAGCCCTCCTGCTACTGTTAGGACTAGCAACTGACAGGTGCTTCCAGTCCTGGTTCTTGCGGCATCTATCTTCGGTGCTGGCTTCCCCGTCGTTGCAAAGAAGGTCAAGTGGGTCAAGGTGCCGGCGAAGACATTCTTCATCTGCAAACACTTTGGTACCGGTGTCCTGATTGCCACGGCATTCGTCCATGTAAGGGAGAGACATGGTGGCATTGTGCGAGAACGAGGCGCTGATACTTGGATAGCTCCTCCCGACGGCATTTGGGAACCTGATGGATCCATGCCTCCCCGATCTGTTCACCGACCAGTACCCGGCCATGGCTGGCGTCATCATGATGGGCTCCATGTTCTGCCTCTTCGTCGTCGAGATGTACCTGAACGGCAAGATGGGCGGCCACGCTCACTCTCACGGCGGGCCCATGGGTTTTGAGACGCAGAGCCGCCCCCCGCCCGTCCGTGCCCAAGCCGACCGCAGCGCTCCGCCTCCGCGGCCCCCGAGGTACACGAGCGCGACCGAGTTCGAGATCGAGGACGTCGAGTACGAGAAGATGATGGCTAAGAAGATGTACGACGAGAAGATGCGGGACTACCGGCCCGAGAACCCGTACGCCGACGACAAGGAGCTCGCCGCCCAGTCCGAAATGCCGCCCTGGTTCATCGTCTTCTACGAGCAGTATGTCCGCCAAAGGCTCGAGATGGTGAACATGATCAAGGCGACGCGCCCGCAGCAGCAGCAGCAGGATGACGGAGCGGCCAAGCGCCAGACCATGATCAGCGAAAAGTCGGTCACCGCCGACTCGCCGTACATTGACGTCGAGACTGGCAAGGCGGTCGACCCGGCTGTGTTCCGCAAGATGTCCATGAACATCACGCTGCTCGAGGGCGGCATCCTGTTCCACTCCGTCTTTGTCGGCATGACGGTCAGCATCACCATCGAAGGCTTCATCATACTCCTGATCGCCATTCTCTTCCATCAGATGTTTGAGGGTCTCGGCCTTGGGTCGCGTATCGCCGATGTCCCGTATCCCCGCGGCAGCCTCCGCCCGTGGGTGCTGGTTGTGGCGTTTGGGACGACTGCGCCTATCGGACAAGCTATTGGGCTGATCGTGAGGAACTCGTACGATCCGAACAGCGCGTTTGGGTTGATCATTGTGGGCGTGTTCAATGCCATGTGAGTAGTCCCAGACACTGGAGAGTTTTGGAATCTCTTAAACTAACAATCCATAGCTCTTCTGGTCTCCTACTTTATGCTTCTCTTGTCGACCTCCTGGCCGAGGACTTCTTGTCCGAGGAAGCCAGCATGACACTGACCAAGAAGGACCGGATCATGGCCTTTGGCTTTGTGATCCTCGGAGGTAAGGCTTTGTCGCCCCCATGCGTGGATTTTGCACCAGAAACTGACCTCTTCTCTAGCAATTGGCATGTCCATCGTCGGCGCCTTTGCGTAAGCTCGACACACTGATGGAGCGGCGATACTGTACGATAGGGGCGACCAACCATTCACCTTCCGACGATCCATCTGCGAGACAACTAGACGCCCTCCTCTCTGCGGGATCCGGGATCCCGCTTTCACTCGTTCCTACAACCGGAAAGTAACGTGAAATCTGGTATTGGAGCAAGACACGGAGACGACTTTCTCAATCAGTAGGAGTCTTGAGCAAGACAAAAACGTGTCTTGTACCCAATTCCCTTTTTTTCTTCCCACTGGGAATTCCTTTCGGCTATGCTGAGGAAGGGACAATATGACAAGTTTACCCATTGGCTCAAGGCATTTGTTGTCGTCTGATAATTACTGGTCATGGTGGAAGGGTGCTCGTCCACACAGGGAAGAGAGACACGTCAGGGTAGGAAGATCGGGTCATGTCACAGGGCAGGTTTAGAGTGACATAAAAGTATAGAACTATACAGTACATAAGAATGTCAATGCAAAGAAAAAAACAGTACAAAATCTACCACATGGGAAGGGAAGTCTTGCAGCCGAACAAACATCGCTTCTGGGTTCCGATGTCCCTTTCACACCAGTATTAACCTTAAACCGAGATCGGTATTCATCCTCGACATACCTCCCGCCAGGGACAGAATTCTCCCACCAGAAGAAAGGAAAAAGGGATAGCAGAAGGGTATTTATAATGCAGATAGTAGGCCGGCCCGGCTGCTGGAGAGACCGGGGAGTTTCACGAGCGGGTAGTTTCCCGGCCGTTTTGAAGAAGAGGAAACCGGATCTGGTGCAAATCTGGCGCGGGATGGGGGTGGCTGTGTTGAACGAGGTCCAGCAGGGGCTGTCGAGCGCGTCTTGTGCCGGGCGGGTCGACGGTGGAACACTGCACGGGATGTGATACCCTACTGACAACGGGGCGTGCTGGATTGGGCTTTGACAAGCAGGACGATACTTGTAATAGAATTGGTGCCAAGGGGGAGTTGTCGAGAGTTTGGAGGATGTTGCAAGTCTCCCGAAAAGGGGCTCAGGGGCAAGCCTGGAGGGCATACCCTAACCCTGATCTCAAAATGCGTGTAAGTCGAGCACCGGAAGGGGGCCATGCTGGCCTCCCATGTTGTCGGGAACCTGGAAATACCAGTTCGGGGGATGGCTACGGCAGAGCCCAAGTTGTAACGTAACTGGGCCCGGCGAATTGACCAATCAGAGCCTGTACTCGATGCAATTCGTCGCGTCGCATCCATCAACCTCGAGATAATGCCACCCAACTCGCAACCCCCAACTCGCAGTCCCCCATGACCCTCTGGAAACCTGCAGGAGGGTCACTCGGTCGCAAGACTATCAGGAGCAGCCTGCAAGGATGGGTTTCCCCGAGATTTCCGACCTCGGCGTTTTGCAAATCTCGCGCCTTCAAGTTGCCCATGACAAGACACGATATCTGCAGCAAGCCAGCCGTCCAGCCGCCATTGTCCACTGAGCACAAGACATTTACTCACGGAGGCAACTAGTGGCGGGACACTTGTCTCCTCGAGCGGTGGGCGACATCTGAGCAGCCTGTCGTCTACCTCGGTGACGTGTGCAACGACAAGTACAAGTTGATGCTGCGGCTCGGCGACTGGTGCTGGTTGACGCAAGAACCTGTTTCCGGGTAATTATGCCCAGTTGACGCGTTTTGACCCGAGATCATAGACAGCGAACGCTAACGTTGCGTACTTGCGCCAGAGAGTTTTTGACCATCAAGTTCCTTAGCCGGCCTGTTCGCAATCCTCGCCGCAATGAGCTTCGCATCAGCCAATTTGTCAAGGAGCATTGCCGCGGCCCGTTTGTCTCTACCATCAGGGGCAGCTTCAATGTCCCGCATCACCTCGCTCAAACCAACCCAAGGTATACCGACGTTGAATTTGACGCAATAATCTATCGCCTGGTAGGCACGGACTTGCGTCGATTATCCGAGCCAGGTGGGCACATGGAAAGTCCGGATATTCCTCTGCCTTTGCATAGACGAAAGCAGTGTATCCGCGATGTGACACTCGGGCTTGTTGCCCTGCACGAAATTGGAGTAGTCCACGGAGGTAAGCAACTGCATCTTGCGCCGCTGGTCCTTGGGCTCGTCGTTAGACTAACTTGATCGCTAGACATTCACCCAGGGAACGTTGCTGTACCCCCGCCGCCTCGCCGTGATACCGAACACTATCTCGCTACAAAGCAGCCGCTTGTACACGAGATTCGCCGGAAAGATGGCACGCCAACACACCCCAATCTCCCCTGCCGAGTGACTGAACCCGTTGATATCGGCTTTAGGGATGGTCATGCCACCATTCTTGATCTCGGATACGCTTTCCGTGTCGTCGACGGCGGCTCCTACCACCGGACACGCTTTCCACGGGGCACCCCGTTACCACCAGAGTTACTCAGCAAGGATGCTACCACAAGCCTGCCCTTCAAGGTCGATAGTTGGCACCTTGGTTTATGTGTTAGTCGACGACCTCCATCGGCCGCTGTTTCCTTTGCTAACGCCGAGATGATTAATTAGATGTATTTTATACTTACAGATGGAGCCCCCTATATCTACCCGGGACTTGGGAATACCGACGAGAGCCTCCGTGATGAGTGCGAGGAGCAGTAAGGTATGCTGCGCTTGCCGATGATCGGTCCGAGCTGAGTGAGTGGATACCGGATGAGCTCAGGGAGGGCTCTCGACCGATACTGTTGTCATTATTGTGCCCAGATCCCGCTCGCAGGTCTTCGGTAGCAGAGCTTGCACACAACAAGTGGCTCATGGCGGGAGATACTACGCATTAACTACTCTCAACTGCTGGTCTAGCTAGGTGATGGAAGTAGGTGGACTGGCGGGGGATGTATTTCTTAACTAGGAGCATTACAGTCCACCCTTTGGCGGTTTGTTAGCCGCTGGCTCCTGGAGAAGGAAGAAGAATAAGACTTCTCAATTCTCTTTCCCACTTTTTTTGGTTTTATTTCTTTTCCTTTCTCCATTTTTCCTTTTCCCTTTCTTTTCTTTTCTATCTCCCTTGTTTTCTTCCAATCATAACGTTAGGGACAAATGTCAAGAGTTCCGCGCTAGCAAACAAACAACAAGTTGAACTGTAAATCTTAGGGCCAAGCATCAATGGTTGGCATGTGGGCGGGTTGGCCTTGGAAGCTGGCTGGGTGCTTTGTCGCCCTGGACTTCCCATTGCGGCTCGAGGAAGATTGCGAGCAAAGAAAATGAGAATAAAGGCCTTGCAAGGCGTTGACGATAAAATGGAAAATACGGCGCAGGGCGCATTGTCCTTGGTGCCCGGATCAGGAATGCAGCCCAGAGCAAAACAAAGACAGCCACACAGACATGCCTGAGCACCACATTCCAGTCCCGCGAGCGTCCAAAACTCAGAACTCCTTACAAACAACATCTCACCCATGCCTACTTACCCTCGTCCAGCTCGCTCTAAAAGTCAACATCCCTCCCCCAAAACTCAGTCGATCATAGCCCTCAACCTTAGATCAATCCTACAGCCGCCATGAGCACGCTCAACCTCCCCAAATCCGCCTACTCCCTGTACAAGCCCCTCGACGACGGGCTCTTCCTCGTCCGGCGCACCACCGACGGCGAGATCCTCCTCGCCCGGCCCCTCGACGCCGACTATGACAAAACCGCCCACCTAATCCGCCACGGCGCCGCCGTCCCCGCAGCCAACCTCCTCAACCACGAGAACCTCGTCTCGATCCACGACGAGCTCGTCAACATCCCCTTCTACCACCACCAAGGCTCCTCCCCTGACTCGGCAACCCGCATGTTCCTCTGGGACTTTTCCGACGGGGGCACGCTGCAGGACGTGCTCGACGACTACGCGCCGCCGGCCAACGGCGGCGGGTTCGACCCGGCCGCGATGGGCGGGCTCCTGCCGGAGGCGTTTGTCTGGCATGTGGCGCTGGGGCTGTTGAGGGGGTTGCAATGGTATGTCGAAATCAAATTCGGGCTCCCCTTTTCCACCGTTTTACGTCTTCCGGGCAGATGTCGGTGACTCCCTAGACAGCTGTGTTGTTCCTGAGACTGCTCGCGATGCCCCCGATTAGGGAACAAACTAGCTGACATTGTTGGACAGGCTACACGAGGGGGTGCGGGACACATACGGGGTTGTTGCGTCCGACGCAACAGGGAGGAGGTGCAGACGGGTGAGGGGCCAGACGGAGGCCGAGGCGGGATGGATGCCGGTGCTGCATCGGGACTTGAGGGCGGCGAATGTGTTTCTGCAGCGTCCGAGGGGGATTGAGACGTACGGGGATGTGAAGCTGGGGGGATTTGAGCGGTGTTTTGTGTCGGGGACCGCGGGGAAGGGGCGGGAGGCGCCGGTGGTGGCCATGGAGAAGGAGGATGGGGTGTCGTTGGGGGTGTTGAGGAAGAGGATGGCGAGGTGGAAGAGGGAGGGGTATGGTGTTCCCAAGGTACGTCTTTTCCTTGTCTCTAACGGGCCACGGGGTTGAGGTTGAAGTGGATGCTGACCCCCTGGACAGGCCCAACGCCCCTACACGCGGGGGAGCGAGCTGTTCGCCGTCGGGGCGCTGCTGTACCGCATGATGTGCGGCCGGGAGCTGCCGCCGGCGGAGGAATGCCCGGACTGCGGGTGCGTCCACATCACGAGCAACGACGCGGCTAGGCACAACCCCTGCAGGCATGACTGTGTCAAGGATATCAACATCGACATCGTGTTTGCGCCGCTGCTCAACTACACGGCCGAGCTCAAGCTCCTGGTCATGTTGCTGCTGCGGCTGAACCGCAACGACGAGTGGACGGCGAGCGCGGTGCTGGACCATGCCTGGCCCGGTTTCCAGGTCTGGGCGACGCACACAGAGGACGGACGGCTGTACCGCGACATCTTTGACGACATGTGGTTCCGCAAGCAGAACCAGGCCAGGTTCAAGAAGCGGCGCCGAGAGGTGGTGGAGGCGGAGGAGGAGGAGGAGGAGCAGTGGGATGACATGGAGCTGGGCGATGATGTTTTGGTTGTTTAGGTGTTGGATAGTCCTGGAGTTGCGGGTTCAGGGGCTGGGCTGTTTTACCGTTATTCTGGATTTTGGTTGGGTTTGGGGAGTTGAACAGGTTTTTCATTTATGCTTGAAAACACCCTCGGGCAAAAAAGAAGAATGTACCCCCCTATGGTAGTCTGTAGGTGTATTACCGAACTTTGATTCCCGGAATTGAGGACCAGCTTGAGGCCCGCGCCGTTGGGAAGCTGGCCCGTGACTGCGTGGCAGCGTGAAGGAACAGATGGCTACATACGTGTAGCTAAGGTACCTTGCCTGAACACCTACTGGTAGTAAGAAGGAGCACGATCATGTCACAGTATTTATCTATGCTTCATCCATGATACATCATACTTCTCCTACTCGGTAGTCCTCCAGCTCGTTGCTTGCACGTGGCGGTACTTCGTCGTCAGCCTTCTTAGAGACACGGCGGCATGCCTGTCTGACGGTCGTAAGAAAAACGAAAACTACAGCTGATAAAGTACCAGAGAGCCCGAGCTATTCCTGCAACTGGAGCACATGGGAATCATCCAAGCACCTCCCCCCCAGCTCGAAACACTCCACGCAGATATCGAAATCCCCATCATTGCACAGCGAACAGCCCATAGCCTTGCCATTCGCAAAACCACAGATATCGCAAATCGTTCTACCCTCCTCATAAAAAGGAGGGTATTCAATCAAGTCGTCATCTCCCCCAAGCCCCTCAAGCAATATCCCCCGCCGCCTGCCCTCGTCCACCAAAATCTGCACAATGTCAAGGTACCCTCGCCGTCTCGCCCACCACACCGAGTTCCTTCCCAGAGCGTCGCGGCATTCGAGATCGGCAGGCTGCGCAGCCAGCAGGAGCTGCACAACATACGTGTTGCCCTTGATAACAGCCGCAGACAGCGGCGTTAGGCCGTAGTGATCCTTCCGGTCCTTCATCGACGGCGCCCGCGCGAGCAGCATCCGGGCGAGCGCGAGACGCCCCGCGCTCGCCGCGAGGAAGAGAGGGCTCCGGCCGAGATTGTCGAGCGCCGTCGGGGGGGTGCCTCTGCCGAGGAGCTGTTCGGCGACCGACAGGCGCCCGTCCCACGACGCCCAGTGCAGGAGATTCCAGCCGTAGGCGTCCCGCCGGTCGACGTCCCCGCCGGCCTTGATGAGCAGCTCGGCGATGGCTTGGCGGCCGTCTTCGAGGGCGATGCGCAGTGGGCTTCCCCAGTGGCTGTCTGGCGTGTGGATGTCGGCGCCTTCTTCCAGCAGCAGCTGGACTATTTCCGTGTAGCCGAGCTCGGTGGAGATGGAGAGGGCGGTTTTGCCCTGCCAGTCCCGGCCGTTGATGTCGGCGCCATGGGCGAGAGATAGCTTGACGAGGTCTTTTGAGCGCGCTGCGGCGGCCATTGTGAGGGCTGGTTCGCCCCCCACGCGGCTCAGGTTGGCATTGGCCGGCCCCGTCGCAATGAGCAAACGAAATATGCTTTCCTTGTCGAATACGCCACGGATATCCTGCGTTGTCAAGTGCGAAAGAACATCGACCCCGCATCCCAGGAGCGTCGTGACAATTTCCTCGGCCCAGGACGAGCGTAACGCTACTCCGAGGACAGCCTCGATCGTTCCCGCTTGAGGCCCGGCACCGACCATGTCCTTGAGGAGAACCCGGATTGTCTCCAGGTTCCCCACCCTCGGCGTTTCCAGCAGCAGGCTTTCCCACGTCATGTCTTCCTTTGCGCCAGCGCCGCCCGCCTCTTCATGGAGGAATGTGATGAGGGCTTGAGAGATCTCGACTGGCGACTTGATGGTTGAACGGAGAACGGCTGCGCGTATCTGGCTGGGGGCATCAACACGAGCGCCTCTCTCGAGTAACAGCCTGGCGATATCTCGATGGCCGCCTCTCGCTGCGATTAAAAGGGGTGTCCCGGGATACCAATGATTGGCATGCTGGTTGGGATCTACCCCCATATCCAATAAATATTGTACCATCTCTCGGTGGCCGCTGAACGAGGCTTCGCAGAGTGTGGCAGTGCCTGTGGAAAAGACATCTGCCCCGTGTTTGATCAGCAGCTTTGCGATATCCTCAAAGCCGTAGCGTAGGGCCCAGGCCAAAGACTTGGAATCAGGGCGCGCTCCGTGTTCCAGGAGTAGCTGGACTACTTCTCCATGTCCCTGTCTAGCAGCTCCGCTAAGCACCGAGACCACGTCTAGACTCATCACCTTAAGGCGTTGATTGAGTAGAGCAGCAGAAGTCGTATTCGAGCCCACCTGGACTTGGACTGGAGAAGGCCGGCCAAGAAGCTTGGATATAATCGAAGGTAGTCCAAGGTAAGAAGCGAAATAGAGGGGCAACGAAGAATTCCAACGCGGCATGTCTCCCTGGATCTGGGTCACACGGGAAGAGGGCCGGGTAGCGTTCCAGAGGTAAACCCAGTTCAGAAACAGGCATCGGGAACTTTGGAAAAGCTGAAGGACCCGGGTCTCGACGGATTCAGATGCCGAGCTCCCGAGGAAATGACGGGGCCAGTACTTCGCAGCGTAGAATAGAAAGGGGTACTGCTCCGCTGAAAATGCCAGGTTGGGATCCAAGAGGAACGTCAGGCAGATGTGGGCCATTTGTGTGTGCGCACTTGTCCTCTCGATGCTGAACGCTTTGATGTCGTCGTTTTCTGCAAGACGCTCAGATTCCAGGAACTCTTGGACAGAGGAGTGGGCGATTTGAATGGTTGGTTCGCCAGTACGAGGATCCACGCCGAGTTCGGTGAATCCAAGGCAAACCTCCTGAAGAGCGTACTCATCCTCGAGCCTGCGCTTGGGGTTGTACCGGGGAGTCTGGTGGTCGGCCAGTTCCACTGCCACGGCATCGACGAGCTCCGAGACTTTCAGCGGTCTCTCGGAGCAGCATAGCAGGGTCAGCATCTGTCGCGCATACGGTGCCGAAGGCGAAGGGATGTTGAGAAGCATCCGCCGGTAGGTTTCGTCCAGGGTCTCGGGCAGGGACTGGAGGAGCTGCTCGAGGAGATGCTCGCTGCGCGGGCAGCTGGCAAGGGCCTTGAACTGACATTCCACCCAACGGAAACTGTTCGTCGCGAGAAAGACACTTAGCAATGTTGTACAGACAAAGCGAGAATAGGGTTCACTTACACTCCTTTGGCGCGCGTGGTGAGGATCTCCTCGATCCGGTCATGATATCGTTCCCATTTGCGAAGCCGCCGATTCTGCCGCAAGTGCTGCGAAACGAACAAGGCAATATCACGCTGGACAGAGTCGTTTTTTATGACCACTACCTCTTCCGGATTTGCCTGCAGTTCCTCTCGGATGTCGATCTCGTCCCTGCTCGTGACGAGAAGATGGAGTTTGGGGCCTGACGACCACGTACGCATCTCCGCCAAGGCTTGTAACACAGCATCGCGGTAGGGACCCCGGGGACTTTCATCCAGGGCGTCTACAACGATGTACACGTCGCTAAACTGCTGTACGATCTGAAAAAGACAGGTGATGAGACCTTGGTAAGGGGGTGTGCCCTCGCGGTGTCTCCGGTACAGGGCTAGCAGCTGCGAATCCCCCTGAATCTGGCTAGACAACTGCAGGATAAGGGCACGCAGCATTGCCTCAACGCTCTGCTTGCTGCTGTCGCTGAAGGAAAAGTAGAAGAAGGCGATGCCAGCTTTGGGGACCCCCCTGAGATGGCGGTACGTATGTTGGATGGCGGTAGAAGACAAGACGGATTTCCCGCAGCCTGCGAATCCTCGAAGCCACAGAAACGAATTCGGCTTTTGAAGCCATTCAGAGAAAGGACTTCCTCGGACGAGCCACAAGCCCGTGCCCGGGTGCTTGTTTGCACAGGCGAGGTTGAAGTTGGTGGTGGCATCTGGGGCGTCGAGCCACTGGCGGATTTCCAACGAGATCTGGCTGGCTCTCACTTGTTCGAGGAGGGCTTTGGTGTCCTCGACGTCGTCGCGGACATGGCTGAGTTCGTTCTGAATCAACGCCTGCTGGGCAACGGATAACTGGGAGAGAATTTCGTCGATGTCTTCCTCGATCCTTTGCAGCGTGCTCTGCCGGAAGGGGTAGGTGATGCGGCGGACGGTAGCGCGGGCGGCAGTCCCCAAGCGACGCGCTTGGCCGGGATATTCCCTGAACTTGTCGGCCTCCTCCCGGAGTTCTTCGATGCATTCCTCGCAGCGTTGGACGGCGGCCAGCATGTTTGACAGCAGGCCGTGCTCGTCCGGTCGAGTCTTCCTCGCCTCAGCCTGAGTACGGATGGCTTCGAAGACCTTGAGAAGCTGCTCAAGTTTGGCAATTGTGCCGCCGAGCTTTGTTTCGCGGTCCTTGGCGGCTGCATAGTAGTCGAAGATGTGCTGCGTCACGGAGAGGCCCAACGAGATGAGGCCGACGATGCTTCCGGCCACCGAGAGGGGGTCGGCCATCTTGCCGCTGCACCAACTTGGAGCCTGCTTCTTACTGGGTGGGCAATAACAATGCGAATGAAGGTGAAGGAGGGAAGCAATTGTGTTGAGCGTGCTCGACCCCACTTCCCCCCCCTCTGCCCATGCGCAAGGTTGGATGGAAGACGAATCATATGGCATCGCTAACACACAACCAGCGTCGCAGGGAGGGCAGAAATTAGGATTTAGCTGCAGGGAGAAATCACTGCCACTGGGAGCCGGGCGTCGCGTGCAGAAGGGCCGCTTTTAACTTTGTTGAAAGGCATGGTAAATAACGTGGACGGACAAATGCTCCTATATTTTTCAGCAACCCAGAATCCCACCATTTCTCGTGCTCTGCTTCAACGTTGGTTGCACGGATCGAGGGTGTTTGTTTTAATCTGGTCTGTGTGTGGTCTGTGGTCTGTGCTACACTGCCGGGGCGCTAAAAATTAGTGCCCTCTTATCGATACCTAGCCGGGGGATCCCCGCCATGACCACCTAACCCCACACGAACCTCAGCTCATCCATGGATGATCACTTCAGCGCACCTTTTCAGCCTTCGTCCCATCACCATCCCCATCTCCACCTCGCCCCCATCACTTCTAGCGCACCGCCGCCACCATGTCGCGCATCATGCAGATGCCACCGCCCCCTCCGCTGCTCCTCACCAAGCGCGTCACCTCGTTCCTGCGCGCCAATCTCTCGTCGCACATCCACTCGGCCATGCTGACCACCCCCGCCGGCAGCCTGCTCGCCCATGCCAGCAGCCTGCCCGCCAGCGCCCTCCGTCGCCAGGCCGCCGTCGCCGCCTCGCTGTGGGCGCTGCAGGGGCCGGCGCCGACCTCCCACGACCCCGCGACTGCCTCGATCCCGCCCGGCAGCACCGTCCGAACGCGGAGGAGCGGCAAGCACGCCCCGCCGACCGTCACCGTCCAGCTCGACAGCGGCGCCGTCTTCGTCATCCGCCGCCTGCGCTGCGGCATGCTCTTCATCTGCATGGGCGGCGCCGAGGCCGCCGCCGCCGCCGCCGCCGCATCCGGCCGACTCACCCCGACCCCGCCGGCACCGCACATGACCCGGCTCAGCCGCAGCCCGGCGCCCACGGCACCGACGACAGAAGCGCAGTCGCGAGATCAACCCCCTGATACCACCACCACCACAACCAACCCCTCCACCACACCACGCCCGTCAACCCCTCCCCCGCCATCAGCACCACCACAACCGCTGATACCCACCCCGCCCAACCCCGCCACAATGGGGAACACGAACGCAACCACGGCCCCCCCAACAGGGAACCCACCATCATCAACAACAACACCAAACTCCCCCTCCCAAGCCTCCATCCTCTCAACCCACACCACCGGCGCCGCCTCCACGACCAGCACCGCCACCTTTTCTGGCGGCAGTAGTGTCTCCCTCATGCGGCGGCAGGTCGAAGAGCTCGCGCGGTGGCTGGACGAGCGGCTGGGCGGGCTGTGCGTGCCCGAGGAGGGGATCGGTATCTTTGGTGCTAGTGGTGGCATGGGGGCTGCTGGGAATGGGGTTGCGGGGGGTGGGTTGGAGGTGAGATAGGGGATTTTTATATCCCAGGGGTTGGGTGAGTGGGGGAGGGATATGGGGATAGAGATTCTCGGAATCATTGGGGTAAAATACATTGAGGGGAGACGGGGGTATCGGATGAGTGGAGGTAGGGAAGATGAGTAGGATGGGTGGAAGGGAGTGGCAGGGAGACTAGGGATAGGCGTGTTGGGATGGGACAGGATAATGCCGTCTGGATTCATATTCATATCAGCGTATCAAGCGAGCGTTTGCTACCCCTTATAAACCAACGAGCAATGTTGGACTGGACAATGCTGTGTGTCTTGGGTTCCGTATCGATGCCTAGAATCGCAAAGATAAACTAGCGCAAGCAGAGGCAGCGAGATGCTGAGGCCCATCGCCTTTTCTGCTGGGAGCCATCACTCCATGAATTACCGTGTATGAACCCCGTCTTGGCAAGGCAGTGCAAAACCCCAGACCTAAGAAACCCAAACGCCTACCCCCGATGATGTCGATGATGTTGAAGAGGATATTTGCGCCCATGCCAGACCCCATCCCGAAGATACCGCAGACTGTCCGTCCATGCAACCGCCGAACCGAACCCCGAGAACCCCAAATAACGCCCAGTTCGCCAGAGTTTGTGCGCCCCATACCCCTCTACCACCCCATGGTATCTCCCCAGCAGGTAGCACCCCTCACTCGATACTCAACCGCGTAATCCCATCATTAGTTTCCACCATCCCCTGAAACCCAACCCTGACCTTCCCCCCGCCCCTATTGCTCCCCCCATGCCCACCACCACCACCACCACCATGCGAACTCCCATTCTCACTCCCCGCCCCACTCCCGTTCCTACCCGCCCCTCCACCACCACCACCACCGCCGCCAGCACTGCTATCCCCGCCGACGCTCCCCGGCCGCGAGGACATGGACATGGACGACCCCGGGCCGGCGCTGCCCCACGGCGCCATGTCCCGCTGCAGGGGCGACTGCATGACGGGCGAGTTGTGCACGCTCATGCCGGGGCTGACGGCGCGGCGCTTGATGCTGACGGGGTCGAGGTCGTCGTCGCGGCGGCGCTTGCTGTTGATGCGCCGCGTGATCTCGGCGGCTGTCGGCGGGGTGGGCATGCCCATCGGCCCTCCCGGGACGGTAGGGCCCTGGCTGCTGCTGTGGTTGTTGGCGGGGTTGTTGTGGTTATTGTTGGCGCCATGGGAGGGTGGAGGTAAGGGTGTGCCGTGGCCGGAACTGCTTGTTGTTGTTTGTGCTCCTCCGCCGCCGCCGGGGACGACGAAGGGGTTGCTCTGGCTGGCGCCGCCGTTGGAGCTGGCCGAGGGCGAGCCCATGCTGACGTCTTCTAGGCTAAAGCCTGATGAGGAGCCCCGGGCAAGGCCCAGGGATGGCGGGGGAGGGGTGACCCGCTGCGTGCCGCCGGTGCTGCTCGTCTCGGAGAAGGTGTCCCAGAAGACTTTGCCCTTAGAATTCTTCATGGCTTGCTGCTTAAACGTCCCTGTGACGCCCAGGGCGCTCGCGGTGGGGTCCATCATCATGATATCGTCGGTGATCTCCTCGAGGCTGTCGTGTGTTGCCAGGTTGGGGCTGGATAGGGCTGTCGACGGGGCCGACTGGGACGGCGGGTACCTGGGCTCGAGGTCCATGTCGCTCTCGCGGACCTGCCGGACCACCTCGGCTTCGCGGCGGAATTCCGACTCGACGGGCGCGCTCTCCTCGGCGAGGGCGGCGCGGATTCGCGCAAATCCTTTTGTTTTGGGCTGCGGGGGTGAGCGTGGAAGTTTAGAAGCAGGAGCGAGCAGACATACTAGCAAGTTCCCCCGCCGCGTGACGGCGCGCCGAACAATGCTTGGGCGTGATGGGCTGTCGACGCCGTCGGGCTGCCTATGGCTGTCGTCGCTCTCGTTCCCCGATATATGCAGCTGGTTGGCGGCCCAGCTGATGCTCTCGCGTCTCGCGTGGGGCGACATGTCGTTTGGCCCGACCATATTATTGGGCGGAGACTTTGACATGGCGGCGGGGCCGGCGGGCGAGTGAAAGCCGAGTCCTATCGGCCCGCGTGGCTTTTTCTTGGGGTGTTTTCGTTGGCGTTGGCGCTGCTGGAAGCTCAAGAGATTGCTCGCGGCCGGAGAGCCGGGCATCCACGGCGCGCCCATCGCTGAAGCAGCACTGGACATGCCGACCTTTTGCACCTGTGGTGTGGTAACGTAGGCTTCTTCCATGTCCTCGTCCATGTAGTCGTCATCGTCCGAGGTGGACGACAGATCCGAGATGGCATGGCCGGCGGTGCTCCCGACCGAGCTCGATATGTGCATGCGCTCCTGGTTGCCCATCATAGACCAGAGCGACGTCGATGTCTGGTCGGTGGCCCCGTACTCGGCGGCGCGGCGGCCGGGGATGTTCATGGCTCGCGAGCCGATCGTGGGCGAGGAGTCGGGCGACGCCGGGTCGGCGAGGGTCGAGTGATGCAAGCTGGTGGCGGCGCGGGAGAAGTCCATACCCCGCGACCGACGCGGCAGAATGTTTGTGGGCGAAGCATACGGGTGTTCGGGTTTCGGCGAGTGCGGGGCGGGCCTGGCGTAGGCGGAGGGGCAGGCAGGCGAAGCGGGCTCGCGCGGGGGCATCTGCAGCGAGAGGCCTCGGGCGGGAAAGCCGGCGCGGACGGGCGTCGATGGGAGCGGAGGCATGTGCTCGTGGTCCTTGTCGCGAATGGCGATGTCGTCCTTTGACTGGCGCAGGGCCGCCTCGACAATGTGCGGAGAGGGCGACAGCCTGAGCCTGGGGGTGCCGCCGCCGTCGGATAGCGAGCGCGACTTGGGCGCTGGTGATCGGATGTTTCTGCTAGAGGGCCCGAACCCTCGCTCATCCGCTACAGCCACCTCGTCCACATCCGACATCCGTGACAGGTCGTCCATAACGGCGAACGGGATCGGACGCGGTGTGTGCTGGGCCCTCATGCACACGCGTCTTTGTTCGAGTGGTCAGGACGGGGGAGCATTTGGCAGTTGGCATTTGGTGAGAATGAAGTTGGAGCAATCGATCAATCAGGCCATTGCTGTGGCCGACAAGGCACAAGTTGGGAGAGATCAGGGCTTGCACATGCCCAGGAGCACGGCGGTGGCAGTTTGGAACCAGACGCGCTGCTCGGTGTCGTTGAAGGGTTACTGTGTAAAATGGAGCCGGGGATCCCTGTCAAAGCAGTTAGCAGACCATTCTGGCCCACATGCTACCCCGCTCCGTTCGAGACAGTGCTAGCAACATGAACGTGGTGGTTGACCCTAACCCTGGCCACTTACACCCCTTTTCCCTTCGCCGTCAACTCATCTGCTGCCACCCTGTGCCCAGCTCTCCAAACGCCCTAGGGATTTTATGGTGCTCCCTGACCGAGATATAATCAAGTACAAAGTCATTATATTGAAACTACTGTGCAAAAGGTGCTTCTGTACTTCGTGGATGACCCCCCAAGAGCAAGGACTACGTATCCGTATCCCAACAACCAGAACAGTACAGCTGCGAAACAGGAATATGAGAGTCGTGAACGCATTAGAATAACTGGCCGGTCATAGCCTGACAAGACTGACGTGCAAAATACCCTCCGACTTGCCCAGCTCTCCCAGCAGCCCCTCGGTGACGTCCCCCGCCACGCCCAGGATCATGAGGGCCTCCCTCGCAGCACGACCCGCGGTTTCCACGGGCCCGTCAACCACTGGAGCTGCTGCCGATGGCCCAGCGCCGTCCTCCAGCGCGGCAACCTGCATGAAGTTGATGTTGACCCCATGCTTGCCCAGCACCATGCCGACATTGCCGATCTTGCCCGGCTCGTCGTAGTTGTGCAGCACCAGCAGCGTGCCCTCGGGCTGGAAGTTTGCCGCGAAGCGGTCCAGCTTGGAGATGAACACGGTGTTGCCGCTCACGTAGCCCTCGATGACCTGCTCGCTGCCTGAGCCAGCACCCGCTTCGCTGCTCAGGCTGCGAAGCGTCACGGCGCTCGCATACGTCGGCACAGCGCCGCCGTCCCGGACGTGTTTCTCGTCGATTGCAATGCCGCGCTCCCGGGCGATGAGGGTGGCGTTGACAATGTTGACGTCCCGTCCGCCGAGGTCGCTGATGGAGCTCACCAGCCCCTTGACCAGGGCAGCGAACAACGGGCGGGTGTTGCTCATGCCCGCGAGCTCGCCGTGGTAGACTAGCTCGAAGCGACGGCCGCCAACCATGCCGCCGCGTTCAGCAAAGTGCTGTGTGTACAAGCTGCCCATGCGTTCAATTCTGTGGGGGTCAGCAGGTGGAAAAGGGGTGAAGCTGGGGGAGGAGAAACGGACAGTTTCACAAACGGCTGCAACCGACGGTACTCCTCCGGCAGGATCAACGGGGCATTGACCGCCGCCGTGGGCAACCCTCCCTTGAGAATCTCGACGACCTGCGTGCACACGTCCATCGAGACGTTCTCCTGCGCCTCGACGGTGCTCGCTCCGAGGTGTGGCGTGCTCACCACCTTGGGATGTGCCGCCAACTTGGCAGCAACCGACCCTTCGACCGGCGGCTCGGAAGTGAACACGTCAAGGCCAGCTCCGGCGATCCATCCCTCGTCCAGCGCTTTCAGCAGCGCCTCCTCGTTGTAGACCCCGCCCCTCGCCACGTTCAGCACCCTCGCCGTCTTCTTCATGGACTGCAGTTCCTTCTCCCCAAGCAGATTCGCCGTGCTCGCCAGCAGCGGCGTATGCACCGTCAGGAAGTCCTGTCCTCGTCAGCTATCCGTCTCCACGCCCAGGACAGACAAAAAGTAGAGAGGCCCGCTCCCCGAGGCCAAGCACCTTTCTCCACGCCCGGAGATTCCCTTCAAAAGGGGCCCACACTCGACCGAAAAAGCAGAGGTAAAGTACTCACCACATCCGGCAACAACCCCCCCAACTCCCCCCTCAACTCCACCCCCGCCTGCTCCGCCACCTCCTTACTCGCATACGGATCAAACACCACCACAACCATCCCCAACCCCTTCGCCATACGCGCAACCTGCACCCCGACCTTCCCAAACCCCACAATCCCAAGCGTCTTCCTGCCCACCTCAACACCCACCAGCCTCCCCCTCTCCCACGCACCCCTCTTCATCCCCGCATCCGCCCTCCCAACATTCCTCGCCACCGCAAGCAACAACGCAATCGTATGCTCCGCCGCAGCGACAATATTCCCGCTCGGACTATTCACCACAATCACGCCGTGCTGCGTCGCGGCGGGCACATCAATATTATCGACGCCCACCCCGGCGCGGGCGACCACGCGGAGCTTGGACGCGGCAGCGAGGACCGCGGATGTGACTTTTGTTTCGGAGCGGACGATCAGGGCGTGGTATGAAGGGATTTGGCGGAGGAGGTCGGCTGGGGAGAGGGAGGCGGGCGGGGGGGTGTCGACGTGGAAGCCTGTTGCGCGGAGGAGGGCGAGGCCCTCTGGGGAGAGTTTTTCAGGGACGAGGATGCGGGGGAGGTTATCTAGGTTGGTACTGGCGGGGGTGGTGGTGGGGGAGGGGGGAGGGCTGACGGCTGAGGGGGCCATTGTTAAGAGTTGGGATGGTTAATAACTGGGTTGGTGGTTGTTGGTCTGGGGGGTGGTGATGGTATTGTTGTGAGTTTGGGATTTCGAGAGCAATTGGACTTGCGGAGGGTTGTAAGAGGGAAAGGGGATGGGCCGGCTTATAAGGTGAGTTCGTCCCTTCCCCTCTTCCACCAGGTGCTTCGCTCAACCTGACAGCACCCGTCTCTGGTCCAATACACAGCAGCTGCAGTACACCCAAACAGTCGATCAATACACCACAGCTGCAGCTGAACATCACAACCGTGCTGCCAGGATGGAGGCCTCGGAAGGGGCCCGGGAGCGGGTTGAGGGCCGTTCTTTGATCCGATCGAGACGGCAGCATGACATAAAGGGGGAAGGGCCCTTTCGGACAGCCACCTTTGGACAGCCTCGACAACCATTGGCAGCCATTGTCGTCCCGTCCCGTCCCCTCCCCCAACCCACATTCCCATTATCCAGCGGCATCTGTCATCGCTTTTCACGGCGTAGCCAAGACGGAGTGCACGCATTGGTGGACCTATGCGGAAGCTCTATTCGAACCTCTGCCTGCAGTTGAAACGCGCTCTCCCCTCTCCCACATCCAACCCCTCATTCCCCCACGTTTGACTAATGCGGGCATGCTGCAGCGCCCGTCGAACAGCCAAGTCGACAACTCCGACTTGTCCGGTGATGCAGCTCCTGGTTGGTGGACCGGGCAGCCTGCCGGCTTCGCCTCACTCACAGCACGCACGTTTATCGCTACTCTGCAGTGGCCAGTGCAGCGCAGAGCGTGGGGAGGAGGGCTCCTGACTGGTTGCCTTGTATCGCGATATGTAGATCCAGTCACGCGCTTCTTGCCTGTCGTCAGGGGGGCTACATTACACTCCGCCGCGCGGCAATGCATACCCGGGGCCTTAGAAGTTGGCCTTGTCCGTGAACCGCTCGTTTTGGACAATCTCAACCCAGTATCCATCCGGGTCCAGGACGAAGGCAACATTCTTCATGCGGCCGTCTGTCAGCCTCTTCTTCCAGTTGACGTTGAGGGACTCGAGACGGGCGCAGGCGGCGTCGAGGTTGTCGACCGAGATGCCTGCACTGGATTAGCTACCCCTTATCAGACAGAGTTTTTTGCCGAGGACGCTCACAGATATGTCCGAACCCCTGAGGCTGGCTGTTGCCGTCGTGGTACTTGAAGTTCTCGTCCTTCTCGGTGCCGTAGTTCCAGGTCAGCTCGAGCAGGCCCTCGCGGTCGGCGGTGCTCTGGCCCTCGGCGGGGACGCCCTTGGCGCCGGGGTAGCCCAGGAAGTAGAGGTTGAAGCCGGCCGCCTGGCTCTCGTGCTTGCGGTACAGGGACATGCCCATGACCTCTTGGTAGAACTTGAGCGACTTTTCAGCGTCCTTGACGCGGAGCATGGTGTGGTTCTGCAAGGTCAGTCAGCATTGGACGAAGACCATCACGGGTGAAGAAGTAAGACCCCACCATCCGATACGTCTCAACATCCGTCTCCTTGACACCCTCCGTCTCCTCGACGGGCTTCTGCCCGACAATCTCGACCCAGTACCCATCCGGGTCCAGCGCAAAGGCGATGTGGCGCATGCGCCCGTCGGACAGCTTCTTCTGGAAGCGGTACCCGGCCTCCTCGATGCGCTGGCAGGCGGCCTGGAGGTTGTCGACGCTGATGCACGTGTGGCCGAACCCGCGGTGCGGCTCGACGTTGCCGTTGTTGACCTTGTACTCGGGGTCATTCTCGGTGCCGTAGTTGTGCGTCAGCTCGATCAGGCCCTCGCGGTCCCACACGTTGTTCCCCGCCGACGCGGCCTTGGGCGAGTCGAAGCCGAGGAAGTACAGGTCGAACTTGGCGTCGGGGAACTCGAGCTTCTTGACCAGGGACATGCCCAGGAAGGAGTAGAACTTGACTGGGTGGGGTGAGTCGGCTGTGTTTGAGCTTTGGAAGGGTCAGGGGTTTGGAGACATACCAGACTCCTTGGGGTCCTTGACACGAAGCCTGCCGTCATCGTTCAGCATCTGTCACAAGAAAATAAGAGGGTAGGAAGCAGCCTACATGGAGTGGTTGAACTTGTAGTTCTTGGTATCCGTCGTAGACGCCATGCTTGCAAAGGGACGCCAAGTCACTTTTCTCAGTCAACAAGAGCCAACGGTTTCTTACTTTTCACTTCAGGGCTTACCTGGTCTGAGATTAAACGTGGGTTTCTTCTGCAGCGAAGGAAAGAGAAATCTCAGTCTCTGCGATGCCCGGAGTGAGTAGCTCATGTGGCGCTTTGTAATCCAACGGGAGATGGTTTTGCTGCCAGTGAAGTGGGGGAACTGAAGCTCGGGATAAAGGGCCACGGCAGTCACTCAATACACTTTCCGTACTGGCAATACGGTCTGCATCCGGAGGTTACAGAGGCTTACAATTCAACCCTTGTTTGTTCGTTAGCGCGGGACCCTTGACATTTATCCTGACTTTAGAGTTAGAAAATAAGTAAAAGAAAGAAAAAAGGAAAGTAACAGAAAAAAAGGGGAAAGGATAAACCTCTCTCTCCTTTTTTTTCTTAATAAACGGAAGAGTGCCTTGTTGTCCTGACGATTCGAACCGTGAGCTATGGGTATTGTACAAGTAGACCGACCCCCTTTCTCCCAATGTCAGGCGCTAACGAACAAAGAGGGGACTGTAGATGGAACTGGGAAACCAAGACTCCCCGATAATTGACAGGCTTAAGAAACGAGTATCTGTGTAATCTTTACTGCCAGAACCCATAGCCAGCTAAACTCAAGCGCATCCTTTCCGGACCCCGAAACGTCACCATGTGAAGAGGTCGAGGTTTCTTACACCGAAAACGGTGAATGTCAAGAATCAGCCGGTAATTTCAATGGCGGGGTAGCTAGGAGCTTGGGCCGCCGGACAAGCTTACCCCACCTCATATCCGTCCCGGTTCTGACGTCAACCTACTTGAACACTGAATCGGAGCTCATCATGCTCAAAGACAGTGATGATCTGGGGCCAAACTCTGCACTCGTAGAATTGGATGCAGATTAAAATGCTTCAGAGCCAAGACAAGATGAAGCACACCGTGCCATCAGTAACCAGTAATCTAACATTGGTAATACACTCTACCCTACAGTAAACAAGACCACAACCTACCCCAACCGCTGACGCCTCCCATCAATACCCCCAATGTGATAATGCCCTTGCACAACAATACAATGCTAACCGTACAGCCATACCGTATGATCCACCACCAAATCAAGCAGCCTTTCCGCCTACGATTTGCCGCCCTTGCGCTTCTTCCGCCTATTCTTCTTCTTGCCCGCGCCGCCACCACCACCGCCACCACCACTCCCACCGGAAGGCCCCGCCTGGCCCTCCTGAGACGTGCCCTTGGCAGCCGCCTCGGCATACGACTCGAGCGCGTCCTCATCCCCCATATCAGGCGACAGGACACCCTCGTCTTCCTCCTCCTCCTCCTCAGCGACTGGGCTAGGCTGCGTCTTCCCGTCATCCTTCCCATTCTCGCCCTCCTTGTCCTTGCCGTTCTCCCTGTCCCTGGCAAACAGCCCAAACGTAGACCGCCCCAGCAGCCGCGGCTGCTCGGGCGACGAGGCCGCAACGCCCAATTCCTCCTCGTCGTTGGAGCTTGTCGTTTCCAGCACCACCTTCCGCACGCCCCGGGACTCGATGACGTTCTCTGTGATGCTGCCGCTGCGGACGTACGGCCGTTTAGGGGTGAGGGTGCTGTCCGGCTTGGGGTTGTTGCCGCTGGCGGCACTCTCGCCGCTTGAGCTGGCACGGAGTTGCTGTTGCGGCTGAGGTGGCGGTGATTGTTGTTGGGGCTGTACGGGGGTGATGGATTCTTCTGAGCTTAAGTCTATTAAACTTGGATGAGCCGAGGTTTGCGTTGACTTGTCGGCTTGCTCTCCCGAGTCGAGACTCAGCGTGGGTATCCCGTTGGTTTGGGGGGCGAGTTGCACTGTGATGGCAGGGCTGACGGAGCCGTAGGTCTGCCTCAATGCCTGGACGCCGTCCTTCCCGGAAATTTGGGGTTTAAGGAGACATGTTGTCTCGTCCCCTTCCTCCATTGGCGTTTCGTCAGTGGCCGGCTCAGCTATCGAGGCTGAGCGCGGGTGAGCTGCATGGACGCCACTGCCCGGCTTGATTTTGACAGTGGTTGACCGTGTTTTATTCGGGTTTGTTGCCGGGTTAGAAGGGCCAAGGTGCTTGAGATGCTGCTTGATCTCTTGGAAATTCGCCCGCACAGGCACGGTCGTCCTGACGAACTGGCCATCCAAGCCAGCTGAGCTCCGCCGCATCATCAAAGTTGCTGTCTTCGGACTGCTGGCTAGCAGGGGTGAATCGTAGCTTGTCGTGCCGGCCGTTTGCGTTGCCTTGTGGGTATCGAGAATTGCGCTGTCACTCTCACATCTCATGCTGGCGAGATCACTGTACCTCCCGCTCGGGTCCTCCGACAGCCGCCGTTGGACTCTCGCTTTCGGAGCCGGGGTGAGGCGGCGGATGGCCTTGTGCACATCGATGTAGACATCTGACTCGTCAATGATTTCCCTGTGTCAAGTCAGCACCCACTGCTACCTTCAAAGCAACTTGGTGTGAACATACTCTCCAATCAGCTCTTCAATCACATCCTCCAGCGTCACGACACCGAGAGCGCCATGGTCCTCTCCTGGATAGCCAGAAACAAGCACCATGTGGGACTTGCCCTCCTGAAAGAAGTTGACAATGTCCAAGCAGCTTGTCTCCGGGCGGGTCTCGGGGAGGGTGGCTAACGGGAAATCGCGAACGAGCTTGCAGTCCTCAGGGTCGTATGTGATGAGAATCTTGACAAGCAGCATGCCGACGAAGTTGGTGGGATTCCCGGTCTCGTGGATGGGGATGCGCGAATAGCCCGCAGACAGGATCATGTCCATTGTCGGTTCATCCAGCACCGTATCTTCCGCCATGACAAAGACGTCGTCCATGGGAGTCATCACGTTGGCGACCGGCTTTTCCTTCAAATCCAGGACCGCGCTGATGATGGTGACTTCGTCTTGGTTTAGGCGCTGCGAGACGTCACCCAAGCTCTTGTGAAGTGTCACTAGGGTCTTTAACCCGCTCTTCTTGTAGACGGTGCCGTGATCTTCTCCGAGGAGCCAATCGAGAAGCTTTGCTGTCGGCCAGGCGAGGGGCGCCAGAAAGTACATCATGGCGAGGACTGGTTTGGACATGTAACCGCCGATTTGGAGACCGTATCGAACGCAGACGGACTGCGGGAGAACCTCGCCGAAAATGACTGGTTGAGAATGCGTCAGATGGCTGTGGGAAAATGGGCCGAGACACGCGAGCACATACCGATCAGAAACGTGGAGCCCACCACGGCAGCAACACCACCGCCCAGACAACGGTCGAGAACCACGGGGAGGGTCTCGTTCACGATGACATTGGCTAGCAGCAGTGTGACCAAGACCCAGTGCTTTCCCTTCTTCAGCAATTCATAGACACGTTTTGCGTTCTTTTGTTGCGGCTCGCTCGGGTCGCCGGCCATCACCTGGAGGTAGATTCCATCCTGTCCCATCAGACTAGGCAAGTCAGACGGCTGTCGCATCGATCACATTGGGAGTCGTCTTACGCGATGGTCAACCCCGCAAAAGCCCCGCCCGATAGCACTAGAACCACGGAGGCCACGTAGAGAACCCAGAGACTCGCACCTTCGGCCTCGGGCTCGTCCCCGCCGCCACCGTGGCCCTGGATACCGAGCGGCGCGGCATAAGCGGTCGATAGGGTCATGGAGAGAACACGGGCAAGCCCGACGGCGACAGACCGCAGTGCGAAGAAGCCATTGGGCTGGTTTGATATCCTGCGCGCGGGCAGCATCGAGTTGGTTGCCATTGTCGTCATCGCCAATCGCGGCTGTGTGGGCACGCGACTCAGTTCGGGAAGGTTTTTTCGATTGGGAAGTTGGAGTTGGACGCGCGGCCCGTTAGTACATCCTGCCGGAAGCGCGTGACGCGAATTCGAGATGGAATCCGGTACGTCGATGTAAAAAAATCCTGAACCGGTGCCGGGAGGCAACTGAGTGTGCAGTCGGGAGCTTCGTGGTGTGGTGGGGTTGGTTTCGTGCTGCCGCGTGCGCCGAAGTTGGAGGGCGGAGAATCGAGATCGGGCGTGGGGGCTCGGACGGAACACAAAGAGTGCTCGATGACGCCTCGATGCAGGCCTCTACCGTCGCATCGGTACAATACATGCACAATTGGCTTTCTCCCAACACTCTGTGTTACAAGCAACTGTCGGCTGGTCACTCAGAATGAGTGATAGTGAATCGACAGGTTGCGTGTTATTTGAAGTGGATGACATTTGTGCGCTGTTACTTGCAGGAGGTATTCCTTTATCTGTTTTCTGCCTGCTCCGACGTGCTCTCTCTCTACCTAGCTTGGGTTTACTTGTTTATCCCAATCGTTTAGTTCAAGTAGGGTGCTTGGTTGTCCGAATACATAGGTTGCTTTGCTCTCATTCCGGACAGACGAGAAAGTTGCTTCGATCCCAACTGGCGGAATCCACTAACGTTACAGGACTCGAGAAGTCGAGGCCAGGGCATTGCGACTTGTGGGGCACGCCGGTGGGCCCGCTAAGCTTTCGGCCTGACAGGGATCCCAATTGCACTTTGAAAGATCCCCGGGTCAACAGAAACCGTCCAAACACAGACGCGGCCATCCCTTCGCATTCTCAGTCTCCCCATGATCCCGGAGCCCTCCCAGACAACGAAACTATTCCACCCGCGGTCGACCGCGTGATCATCAGCCGTGATGGTTACCACCCGACGCCGCGCCCGTCCTCCTTCGCCAGCGGACGACCATGGCAGCTCTGACGACGCGTCGATCCCAGCTCGAACCCCGCCTGTCCGACGGCCCCAACTTGCACCTGGAACTCCCGCGACGCTGAGGCCTTCGAGAGAGCCTGCAACGGGCAACACCAGTTTGGCCAAGAGAAAGCGAGGTTCCACCACCGCTCCCGATGGACCGCAGCAAAAGCGCCGAAGACCAGCACCCGACGCCGATACGATTGAGGTGCAAGGGGAGGATGACGATGACGACGTTGATGCGGCAATTGACGCCACCAGCGCCCGTTCGACGCCTCGAGTTGAAATACTGCTTCCCAGTGTCCGGCGGCCACAGGACCTGGACCGAGCCACTTTTACCAGGGTTCCGTCTGAGCCTTCGACCACCACCACGACTGGCCGCCGCCTCCGTGCAAGACGGTTAAAGCGCCGAATCAACTCTGTTGAGGTTTTTGGCACGCTGGACTCCTCGCGGCCGGAGGGCAGAAAACATGGAAATGCCGTTCGGGGTGGTGGCAGGGAGACGCCAGAGCCGGAGCACAGAGGGCATTCTGATGAGTCGGCAGAAGAGGACGTTCCTACCGCCAAATCACCCGAGATTTTGGGCAGTCCAGAGCTGCAATCGTCGGCGGCGAAACCCCGACCGGCAAAGCCCCGACCGGCAAAGCCTTCAGTTGACGTCTACAAGTTCCCCGACGATAACGAGCCCGAACTTCCCAACCCTGCCCTAGACCACCGCCCGAAGACAATAAATAATCTGGAAGCCTTGACTCGGCGCAAGACAACCAGGAGGGCACCACGCCGACCACGATCTCCCCAGAGAAATGCCAGGCTCTCCCTGATCCGTGAGGAGGAGCAGTCACCATCTGCCAATCCAACACCGCCCCATCCTGGAACTCGCCAAATTGTTGCTCCTGGCCCTGGTCCAGGTGACGATTTACTGGTTATAGACGAGGAGGATCGCGAGCTGGTGGAGTACAGGAACGGGTCAGAAGCAGCTCATTCCACCGATGGAGAACAAGAGCTAGAAAACGAGAAAGAGACCGATGACTCAGGGTCCGATGAAGGAGCGGAGGACCGAGAAATGGCGGGTATTCAAGTGCGGCCTTACGTGGCGGATGAGCACACCATTTCGGTACACAGCCTCCATCTCAACAACATATCGCAAATCATGGGTAGAAGCGGCTGGACGGGCGCAGGCGGTAGGTGGATGGTCAAACTTCGCGACACCATGCCCGACTTTGGGGATGAGCCGCCTGCTCGCACGAAACTCGGGAAACGCATTTTTAGGTTTCTCGGCCTCCTCAAGGACCAGTTGGAAGAGGTCCCAAACGCGATGGATCTCGATGGGCAGTCCCGGTTCCTCGCCAAGCACCAGGAGCCGCTGAATAGGGCCATGTCAAGTGTCGACAAGGCCGTGGGGAGAATCGAGGCCATAGGATCCCAGGCAGTTGGTGATCGGGCAAGTCGGACAGTCAAGGACCTCCAGACATGCGTCATCCCAATGCTCGTCCTGGTCTTGCGGACGTCTTTCGCCATTGGCGTTAAGGAGCCCGATGCCGTGGTCAGTGACTCTGTCCCCCCAGAAGGCGTCTTTACCTGGACCACGGTGCAATACTTGATGGGCGTCTTGGCTTGGCTGGCCCGCCTCCAGAGGCTCTTGCCTTCCGACGAGGACGCAGATTCTGACGTCCCCCGTCAGCATGACCCCGAAAGCGCGGCGCAGAACCTTCGAAAGGTTGGCGTGATGGTCAAGAAGTGGATGCAGCAGCTCCGGCTCGCGGTCGACAAGTTCAACGAACAGGCCGATATCATCCGGGACCGGCACGAGAAGAAGGAGCGCGACAGAAAGATCAAGCAACAAAAGCAAAAGAAGGAGGAGGAAGAGCTGGCGCTCGCCTGGCGTCTAGAACAGGCATACCTGCTGTCACTAGCGCAGCTAACGACCAAGCCCCGTCCCATGGCCCAGAAATTCCACAAGGCCACCGCGCACTGGACCGTATCCTCCCCCAGCAGCAGCCAACACACGGCCGCTACCCAGCGCTCGGACCCCGGCTCTGGAACCCTGACCACCCTAGGCCAGGCTCGATCCCGTTCCTCCGGCGCGTCAAGACTCCTCTTCCCTCCGGCGGCCTTGCAACAACAGCCTGCCCTGCCTCCCCCGGCGCCCGAGTATCCGCCCTGGGCCGAGGACGAGACGGAGTGGTTACTGGACGAGCTGCAGAGGCGGGACAGGCGCCCAAATCACCTGGATGTGTGCGCTGAGACTCTTGAACGTTCGCTGGAGGACGTCAGGAGGGAGAAGGCGCGGCTGGAGAGGAGGGGGCTTTACCGGTCTCCTGGGCGTGGTCGGGGGCGTTGATTTGTCTACCTTGCGTGTGCTGCAATATGAGATGGGAGGGAGGAACTTGTTTGGTGTTGCGGTCGTCGGGGGATGTTGTGGTGGTGTTGCACGCTGCGGGATGCGTTTGTTTGTTGGAGTTTTGCTTTGCTGGGCTGCGGCTGCGGCTACAGAGATACCCTTGTGCTTTCATGTTGCTGCCTGAAGGAGGTTGACTGTGCTTTTTATCAAGCGTGTTGGCGCGATGGAATGTATTCGTATCATCGGTCTGCCTTATCCACTCGTATTCGGCGGCGACTCATCCATCATGTCCCTCTCTAAGAGCTCAAGTGCCGACATGAGCCTTGCTATTGGAATGAGGCGGCTGTCATGGATCTCAATAGTGGCTGTCCCACATCCCAGCTTGCCCCTGACCTGCAGGAGGGGAGCGGTCCCTTACATGCTGCGTTCTCAACCCCCGGGGGAGCGCCTCATGTGGGGATGCCTAACCGTGGTACTGTAAGTACTTCTGAAGTTGGGACTAGAATTAACCCACGGCATGCTGACGCTGTTTACATGAGACGACGGAACTGATGGACTAGGTTCAGAACCCAGTCAACGGACCAGCCCTCCATTTCCGTTCTGCCGACAAACCCAGGTTGATCCTCCCAGGCCGCCCATCCGGTTTGAGAGCGACATATCCCCGGTTTATAACAGCGGCTCGCTAACCCATTGAAGAATCCACCGGTTTCAATCGTCGAGTCAAGCTTCGTTGACAATGCGCGGCTGCCCCTCGCGCATTGCAACGTCGAAACACAGCGCACTCGACGGCCCGGGCGTCCCATGCCATGTGCAACATTTAAGCATCTGACAGCCCTGGCAGCGCTACCTAGCGAATGAGAGGAACAAAATGCCAGCCAACGTACCCACGGCTGTCGAAACTTGAACGCCGCTGGCGAATCGATATGAACCGCCCCAGAAATGCAACACGCGACGCTGCAAGGTGACGAGGCCGCGGGTGTGACTGGGCGCAAAGTGACGAGAGCGAACAGAGCCCAAAAAGCAACTGGCACAAGCACCCCTGTCGCCAGGCGTTTCCTGCAACGTCCCCACAGGCCCCCCTGCCCGCCCACCACGCTAAGGCCAGCGCTTTGCCGCTCTGGGCACTCCCAGCACATGAGTGAGCCGGCTCCTCTTTTTTTCACCTCCCTCTCGTCGCGGCAATTGGGCTGAACCTCTCTCCTTGCCATCACCGCCGGGCCTCATTGTACAGAAGCTTCCTGGTGTGCATTGTTGCGATTCATTTTCTCTGTGGACTGCTGTCGTTTCCATTTTCATCTTCGACTTTAGCGCTGCCTCGCCGGTCCAAGCGTCCTGCAGTGCGCTCCGAGTCTCGGCAGTCGACTCCTCGCATTGCTGCGGTGTGGGAATAGGAGACGGAACAGACGACAGGGGACAGGTGTGTTGCGCGGGCAGCTCGCCCTTGACAGCTCCTCCAAGCTGCCAACAACTCCCCTCCTTACCCTTCGTGTCATGTACGAAGGACTCGATATCGTCCTCTTGTCACCGGCCACCTTTGCCAGACACGACCAAGAGGCTTTGCTGTCAAGCTCTCTTTTTATTGCCCACAATCTCACCGCACTCCACTGCCGGCTTGCTAACTGCTTTATATAACCAATAGTCCCGCTGTAGCTCGATTTCTGCTTTTCCCACCTTGATCCCACGGCATCGCCCGCATAGCCCATCATGTCCGACGCCGACAGTTTCGAGGTTGTCCAGCACACCGACGCACCTGCGCCCACTCCTGCGCCCGCGGCTGCGCCAGAGCCTGCAGCTCCCGCGACGCCCACCTCGCCGAATGCCGCCGTGGAGAAGAAGGCAACGGCCGGCACCGCAGCCTCGAAGCGCACCGCAGCTCCCGCCACCACGGCTGCTCGTCGCCCGGGCGCGACCGGTACTGCCTCGACGAAGTCGGCCACAAGCTCGACCACGAGCTCAACGACACGGACGAGCGCTGCCGGCACTGCAACCAGGCCCGCGACCCGTCCTGCCGCCGCAGCGACGACCACTGCCAAGCGCCCGTCGACTGCTGCCTCGACTGTCTCACACCGCTCTCGCCCCTCCGTCTCCGAAGACGAAAAGAAGCGGGCCCCAGTCACCGGCACAACTGGCACCGCACGCCGCACTTCGACTGCCGCCAGCGGTCCTCCGAGCTCCCCCGCCAAGCCGAGACCCAGCAGCACCGCTGCCGCCACCACTGCTGCCGCGAGGAAGCCCGCGGCGGCTTCCGGCACTGTGCCCTCGCGGATGTCGACGACGACCTCGAGATCCTCGACCACAACTTCGTCGGCTCCCGCTGCAACGACCCGCACGGCTACGAAACCCGCCGCTACCGGCGCCGTGGCCGAGGCGAAGAAGCGGCTGTCCTCGGTGTCGGGGAGCACAACCACCGGCACTGCTCGTCATGCGCCTCGCCCGTCGCTGGCATCTAGCACGTCGAGCGCCGCTGCGGCCGCCGCCGAGTCCGCCAAGGAGATCGAGGAGCTCAAGACCAAGCTTACATCCTCCGAGTCCGAGATTGCGGAGCTGAAAACCCAGATCGCCTCATCCCAGCAGAAGATCACCGAGCTCACCGAGAAGGCTGGTGCTGTCGAAGGGACCCAGGCGGCCCCGGAGGGCGCCATCAACCAGGAAGCCCTGGAGGGCCTGAGGACGGAGCACGCTGCCGAGATCGAGGAGCTGAACAAGCAGGTTTCCGAGATCCAGGATAAGCTTGCTACTGCCGAGGCCGATCTGGCTGCGCAAAAGAACCAGCTCGTCGACGCTACCAGCGCCAAGGAGGCCGCCGAGGCTGAGCTCGCCGGGCTCAAGACTTCGCTGGAAAGCCTGCAGGCAGAACAGGAGACCAAGCTGAACGAGGCCTCGACGAGCCTCACCAAGGCAACCGACGACCACGCTGCCAAGCTCGAGGCTCTCCAGAACAGTCTGAGGGAGGAACATGAGGCAGCCATCGAGGCGCTGAAGGCCAAGCATGCCGAAGAACTGCAGGGCGGAAGCACATCGCTTGTTGCCAACCACGAGAAGGCCATCCAGGAACTCACCGCGAGCCACGAGAACGCCCTCGCCGAGCTGCAGAAGCAGATCGACGATCTGACCTCGTCCCAGGCGACTCTTCAAGCCGCTCACGAGGAAAAGCTTGCCGCTGAAACCGAGGCTGGGTCAGCGAAGCTTGGGGAGTTGGAGGCGGAAATCGCCGCGCTCAAGGCCAAGCTCGAGACGGCAGAGCAGACTGCGGAAGCTGCCAAGTCTGAACTCGAGGCAAAGACGACAGCCCTTGCTTCGCTCGAGGCCAAGGTTGCCGAGGCGGAAGCCGAGCTTTCGGCTATCACGGAGGAGGCTACCAAGGCCACCGGCTCGCACGCCGAGCTCCAGAAGCTCATCGACAGCCTCAGCGAGGAGAGCAAGTCAAAGGACGCCACCATCGCGAAGATTAAGGAGGAGACCGCCGCCGCCGCCGACCACCACCAGAAGCAGCTCCAGCAGGTCAGTCAGGATTATGAGAACGAGATTGAGAGTCTGCGGGGTGATGCCTTCTTCAAGCGGCGGTTCGAAGAGCTGGAGGTCAAGCATGACGAACTCACCAAGGCCCACGAGGAAGCTGTCGAGAGCCACGCCAAGGCGCTGGAGGCTGCCAAGGCCGAGCACGAGGCCGCGGTCAAGGCGTTGGAGGCCAAGGAGGTTGAGCATCAGCAGGCTCTGGATGCGCTGCAGGCGAGCCACGCCGAGGAGCTGGAAGGGGCCAAGAGCCTGGCCAGGCAAGCGCACGAGGCCAGCGCCGAGGAGATTGAGTCGCTCAAGGCTAGCCACGCCAGCCAGGTCGACATCCTGAAGGGCGAGAGCGAGGCCAGCCTGGCCAAGGAGCTTGAGGCTCTGAAGTCGAGCCACGCCGAGATTCTCGAGAGCCTCAAGACGGACGCCGCGACCGAAAAGGAGCAAATTCTCGCCAAGCACGCTGATGAACTCGCTGCTGCCAAGGCGGCTGGCGATGACAGCCACACAGCCCTCGTGGAGCAAATCAAGCAGGAACTTGAGGCCAAGCACGCCGAGGACTTGGCCAAGGTAACAGCACAGCTTGAGGAGGCTAGCAACTTGAAGGAGGAGCTCGAGACCAGGCACGCAGAGCAGATCGCGAAGCTGACGGCGGAGCTTGGGTCAGCAAGCGGGGCCAAGGAGGAGCTGGAAGCCAAGCACTCGGAGGAAATCGAGAAGCTGATGGCTCAACTTGAGGCGGCCAGCGGCCTCAAGGGCGACCTCGAGTCGAAGCATGCGGAGGAAGTCGCGAAGTTGGTGGCTCAGCTCGAGGCTGCCGGCGGCTTCAAGGAAGAAGTCGAGGCCAAGCATGCCGATGAAATCGCGAAACTGATGGCTGAACTCGAGGCGGCCAAGGGCCTCCAACAGGACGTCGAGGCCGCGCAGGCCAAGCTTTCCGATGCGGAGGCTGGCCACGCATCCGCGATTGCGTCTCTTAAGCAGACGCTCGAGAACGGCCACGCGGCCGAGGTGGAGAAGCTGATCGCGATGCACAACGAGGCTCAGGAGGCCTTGAGGAGTGAGGGCACCGCGCAGTCGCAGGCTCAGCTTGACGAGTTGCGTGCCAGCCACCACAGTCTCCTCGAGGAGCTGACGCACAAGTCTCAGTCCACCTCGGAGGAGCTGGCCAAGATGGAGGCGGCGAAGAGCGAGGTCGACGCAGCCCTCGAGGCTCTCAAGGCCGAGCATGCCAAGGCCCAGGAGGAGCTCGACACGCTCAGCCAGCAGCTCGCGCTGGAGAAGATGGAGAAGTTCACGGCCCAGGCCGAGCTCGACGCCACCAAGAACGCCAAACCGGACACCACCGAACTGGACGCGCTCAAGGAGCAGCTTGCCGCCCTCGCTGCGGCCCACGAGAAGGAACTTGCCGAGCTCAAGGCCAGCCACGAGAAGGCGCTTGCCGGCGCCGGCGAGGCTTCGAGCAAGGCTGCCTCGGAGCTCGCAAGCGCCCGGGAGGAGCTGGCCATGGCCCAGAAGGAGCTGGAGGCCCAAAAGCTCGACGCCGAGGCCAAGGCCAAGACGTCCGAGGCCGACTACAAGGACATGCACGACAGCATGACGCAGCTGGTCGAGGAGGCACAGAAGCTGGCAGCCGAGAACATGAAGAAGCTGGCCGTCTCGGAGCAGGAGGTCGGCGAGGCGGACAAGAAGATTGCCGAGCTCACGGCACAGCTCAAGGTTAGGGACGCCGAGCTGGCCGAGGCTACGGTATGTCGTCCTCGGGGGTTCCGATCTAAGCAGGGTATGAAAGCTAACAAAATGCCGCTCAGACCAAGACAGGCACGCCCAAGGGCCTCGCGGCAAGCCGCTTCGCCAACGCGACCGGCAGCGGCGACAACGACGGCGACGCTGCCGACCAGCCCGCGGAAGGTGAGGCAGAGCCGGATCACTCCTCGGCAGCATTGGCTTCGGTGCGGTCTACCCTAGCTTATCACGCAGCTTTCTTATAATACCACTCTCTCTCTCTGTTTCTAAGACGGGCCGTGACTAACAAACCGGTTGTTGTTTTTTTCTAGCTCGCTAAGATCCAGAAATCGGTCAGCCAGCTCCAGGACTACGACGCGCAGATAGGGAGCCAGCATCACGAGATGCTCAAGTCGATTACCGACCTCAAGAACTAGGAGAAGGCTTGAGTGGGGCTTGCCAGAAGACGCCGAGTTGGGTGGGGTGGTCGCGTCACAGGACTGGACGATTCGTGTTTTGAGTTTTCCGGGAACAGGGAGCTGGGGGATGGGGGGTTGTCCAATCTCTTCTTTCTGCTCTCCTCTCTCATCTTTGCCATTTCACACTTTGCGATATCGGTTGTCCTGTCAGGGCCGTATTGGCCTGCCGTGGGCAACCCGCAGACATTTTTAATGGAACGTGGTTCGCATAGTCGCCGCTCTTATATATACCCTTTGGCTATTTCCCCCCGTTTTGCAGCTTGTGGCAGATTGATTCGGTGTGTTCTTGGTTTGTTGTTTGTTCTGGGGCCGTGGAGAGAGTAAGTTGGTGGGTTTGAAAGATACGTAGTAGCAATCTGGGCCTGTTTTATGACCGGTCTTGGGAATCTCACACCATGTTGTACATGACTTAGAGCAATGCAGTGTACAAATGGTAAAATGGTACAGAAAAAGCACTCAAGGCAGGTCCTGTCCCATCGCTTCTGTCTTGGCCTTTCTTGTGGGTAATAGATCAAATGCCCTTTATATACTTAAGATAACAACGACTTGATAGAGTTCACCATCAATTTTCAGTCGGTGCCATGAAAAAGGAGTGAAAAGGGGGTCGACGCAGATACAGTGTGCAACACCGTGTATACACTCACCACACACCGTCCTCCAGCCACATCACGCCTCACCCCGTGTGGCCAAGTCCCAGGTTCCCACAGCCCACTTTCTCCATGAACCCGCAAGAATTTCCCGCCCTGCCAACCGCGGTGAAAACTCCTTCCAGTTCCGTTCCCTCCCTCGATCGGAGCTGTCATTCTTCCGCAGCGACAATAATCCCAGATCCAGATCCGACTGGGAATAGTTTCCTGGGCCCAAACCAAGGTACGTTTCAGGCCTTGGTCGTTTTTTCCCAATGGCTCCATCCGCGTGTGGCTTCCGCGCCGCAATTGAATTTCTGATGGAGATGGATGGCATGGTCGGCGACACTCGACACCGCATGGTTTTGTCGCGACATGACATGCTGCTGTCGGTCGCCAATTGCCATCTTTATCGCAGCCATGTTCTTGTATCTGTCTGCACTTGATAGCAACACCAATTGAGCTGTTCTCACGGACTGTCCATGCTAATGATGCGCCAGTGTAGTGTGATCGGTTGCACACGCAATCCAGCATTGTGTAGACGGCAGTTGTTGGCGTGCAGTCCACAGCCTCGTGTTCAACAAAGCCTACAAGTGTTGGGCATCTGCGCACCGGTGACAGTCGCTGCATCTGGCCGGTTTCGCGCTCGTTATGGACGAGAAGAAAGACGCCCCAGAGGCAGAGGACGCCGCGATGCAGCAGAGCTACCCCTCCCCGATTGTCGACAGCGCAGACGCCGCCCAGTACTATGAGCAGCTGGCCCAGCATCGCGAGCTGGAGCCCCAGATGGACCACCACCAGCCCGCCATGCCCGAGCACCAGGACCAGCACGAGCACCACGAGCACCACGAGCTACACCAGCTGCAGGGCCTCCAGGACTCGCCCACCCCGCAGCAGCAGAACGCCCGCCCGCCCGTGAGCGTCGATGAGCTCCAGCTTGCCGCCCAGTTGACCCAGGGCCTCGCCCCCATGATGGCTGCCGCCGTCCAAGATCAGGCACATGAGCAGCAACCAATGCAGCAACAAGACGGCCAGGACGGGCAGATGCAACCTCAGGCCGAGCCCAATCTCCAGGAGCAGCTCGAGGCGTCGCTGCAGGACCACGAACGGGAGCTGCAGTCCCACGAGCATGAGCTCCAGAGCCACAACCACGAACTCCAGGACGTCATGCCACATCCTGATCAGCCCCAGCAACACCACTACGGCCAGAACCCCCCGCCTCCGCCCCACCTCCCTCACCACATGTCCATGGAGCACCTGTCTCAGGCGCACCCTCAGCAGTACCAGCTGCCCGACGCCACGCCGCCGCGTAAACGGTCCAAGGTGTCGCGTGCTTGCGACGAGTGTCGCCGCAAGAAGATCAAGTGCGATGCGCAGTCGGAAGCCAACGAGCAGCCTTGTTCCAACTGTCGCCGGTCCAACGCACAGTGTCTATTTAGTCGTGTGCCGCAGAAGCGTGGGCCCAGCAAAGGGTGAGTTTGCATGTTTCCTTCCCACTTCGTGTATTGGAAGGGGCCGCTGACTCGCAGCAGGTACATCAAGGAACTGGCCGACCGAATCAACACGATTGAAGGCAGGCTCAGCACAAATGTTGAGGGTCTCGAGCGGAGACCGTCGAGCGAGGCATTTGCGTCCCCGGGGCTAGGCGACGACAGTAGGAAGCGGCCGTTTTCTAGCATCTCCGGCGAGGGCTTCCAGACGCCGTCTCCGAACAGGATATCATCAGCCTTTTCCACTGACCACAAGCCCATCTTGCCTTATCCGCAACCCGATTTCCGCTCGCAAATTCTCGCAAACCCGACCGACCTCTCCATGAACCCCCCCGCGCCGATGCAGTACCCCGGCACGACGAACGATATTGGTATGCAGGGCCAGTCGGAAATCATGGACAGCATGTCGCAGAACGGCCTGCCCCAAGGGTCGTCGCATCAGGCGGACCAACTGCCCGAGATTGAGGACGCCGTCTTCAACCGGTAAGTGATGGCCTTTTTCGAATCCGGGGCTGCTGAATCCAGACCGACTAACGGCGGCCAGCTATCTCGAGGTCATCCACCCGACCTTCCCGGTTTTGGCCAGCAGCAAGGCCAGAGTGCAGTCTCTCTTGTGGCAGTCGCCCTTGGGGCTCCAGAATGCCTTCTACAACGCATTCTTCTCCATGATCAAACATTTCCTCCCGGATTCCAGCGGTCAAATGGAGGGTGATCCTGCGACGACATGCAGCCTGCTCAATGAGTGGGAGTCGGAGAGCAAGCCGCGGTCTCCCGTCACCGATCTGGTTCGCCTCCAGACGCTCGTCATGGCGGTCATCTCGGTGGACTGCCATGGTATCGCTTCTGCCAAGGGCCAGCTGGGCGGTCCGTCCAAGGTTGAGATTCTCGCACGGGCCGTCGGGTTCGGGTATTCGATGAAGGTTTACCTACGGACAGTCGACTCGGATCCGAGTCCCGAGCTGGATCCTAACTCGGACGACAATGTGGCTCTGCGGGCCTGGTGGGTGCTCGTCATGTTGGATCGATGGAACGCCCTCGGGATGGCCACGCCTACCCTGATCGCTGAGAACATCGTCTCGCCTCAACCCGGGTTGAAGCATATCGTCGGGGAGGCCGTCTTTGCCTTGATCCGTAAGTTTTCCCGACTTTATTGTCAGTTACGCTTATCTGACAAAACAACCAGAAATCTCCTACGCCCTCTCGATTTTCATTCCCCTCATCAACACCACCATCGACCCATTGCCTCAGCAAAGCGCAACCCTCCGTACCATGACCACGGGCGTCACCCAGCTTCTGGCCTGGGTCTTCCCGACGGAACGCACCGACCCCGTGCTCCACCTAGCCTACTGGCACGTCCGGCTCCTGTCTGCGCTCCTCTCGCCCGATCTGCTGTATCGCCCCAACTACATCCTGCACGCAACCAAGAATATCACGAACCTTCTCGCAGCCAAGCACGACCTCCTCAGCCCGGTCACGCACCACTTTACCACCCTCGCCGCGCTCGGCCTGCTGGAACTCCACCGCTTCGACGAGACCCGCGACGAGGCCGCCCGGCTGACCAGGGAAGTCCTCGACTACAGCATCTCCCCGTCGCCGTGGAACGCTGCCGTGCGTGACAAGCTCACGGCGTACCAGGCGCGCGTGGGCGCGGCCGGGCTGAATACGAGTCAGAACCTGCAGCAGCTGGCGGATCTGGCTACCGCCGTGGACGGGTCTGCTGCTGCTGCTGCGCCTGATGCTGGGGACGGGCAGCCCGGGGAGGAGCCGCTTGGCGCTGGTGCTAGCAATGGTGCTGTGCAGGCTGAGGGTGGTGCTGCCATTGCCAAGCCCGAGGAGGCCCACGAGAATGGCGATGTCCAGCAGCAGCAGCTGGCACTGGTGGATGTGCGCGCGCTGCTGAGGGACGGGTACCTGGCTTGGTTTGACGAGCCCAGGGAGGAGCATGGGATGGTCGTTTAGCGAGTTGACCGGGATGCTTGGGTTTTGTGCAGCACTCACTGTCTTTGGCTGGTATCGCTGGGCGGCAGCGAATTTGCTTGTATCTGTAGAGTATTTCGGATGGTATACCCGGGCTCGGGGGGTAGGTACAGCCGGCGTTAGGGGTGTGGTACAAAATAACAATAATACTAAGTTGCTTTTTAAATTCCTTTTTCTAATTCCTTTCTATTTTATTTCTCTTCCTTTTTATTTCTCTTAATATTGAAGTCAGGGGTAAATATCAATAGCTCTTTATACTAAACAAACAAACCAAACTTGAGCTGTGCCAAGGAAGCCCCTTTCTTAGGGGCATACAGAGGACCGTCTTGGACCTGCCTTTTCCCTACCCGACCTCGGAACGTCTTCCTCGCCTTCGAGTTGATCAGCAACGGTGCTCGCCCATGTGTTTAGCCCCTCCACCCGACTCTCTCCAACAACACGCTTGGATGTACAGAGACGAACAGTGCCTGTGTCACATGAAAGCCCGTCCGAGACACCATTCTTCACTAAAGATTTCCAACGACGTCATCGAACCGGAAAATAAACTGAAGGACAGCAGCACTCGGAACCGCCGCCAATCACTCCCAACCTGATCCACAGACCGGCACTTGGCCCACATGGGTTGGTTGATCGCGATGCCCGACCAAGCTAACAATGCAAGTGTTTAGCTCCCTCGGAGTCGCAACCTCTCCGCTGGGGTTGGCAGGCCGAGCTGAGGTCACGGTGTCACATGGCTCCTCTTTAAGGCGGAACTACCCGAGGCATGGAGGAGGCATCAACCTGGGAGCCTTCACACCGCAAGAAGAGATGCCGAGAGTCCACATCTGCGAAGCTTCACCTTGGTTGGCGATCTGGCAATGGATCATGATTGCTGTGGTGGTCTACCTTCTTGTTAAGGTGTCGTTCGGAGCCCGACTTAGACCACTTACCAGGGCCACTCTGTTCACCATCACAACCCATCGCCCTTCTCCGAGGGCCCTTCCCCGAGGATGATCGGCCCCGCAAAGCCGCGGCTACGAAACGCAACCAGGCCGAGGAGAAATAAAAACCTTCCAAGTCCAAAACAGCCAACCAGACCCGGATGACAGCCAGAAATAGCCCATGCCATGACATACGAAAATACCTTTCCCACGCCCACATGGACTTTACCCCAGCGTGGTAACCCGTCTGACTGAGTTGAACAATAATTGGTAACAGACACATGCACCCCGCATGCCATGCCGTGCCGTGCCATGCTATGCCCTGCACCCATTCCACCACCTGCAGGGACAAGAAGACCACCACTCAACAGGAGAACCACCACGACCCATCCAATCTCATCCGTACTCTGGACATAGTAGTGCTGGTAGGTACCTTGGTTCAATAAACTTCCGACCTTAAACACACACCATAGAAGCCAACCAAAGAGACCTCGGGAATCCAAGAGCGTGTCGTCAAGCAGCCACACAAAGTTGACACCCAACCCAGGAACAGCCTGTCACGCACCCACCTTTGGAGGAGGTCCGTTCCGTGGGGGTTGAACAATTACCATGACCGATGAATTACGGAGTACGAAGACCAACAACACCCACCCAAGAAGCGAGGCTCCCGAGGGAGGATAAGGAAGTGGAGACCCGGCCCCCCTCCCCAACCAGGACCAGAACCAGGACCAGGCCCCGGCCAAAGCTCGGCTTTCTCGGTCTTCAGCGCGGCTACGGCACGCCTGGGGAGCGGTGAGCGGTGTGAGTGCCGCCGCCCACCGGCCATGCATGGTCTGCCCGGAATCCACACACAGCATTTGCGGGACCCCATCCATGTGGAAAAACGTCCATCCATGATTCCCCAAAAGCCGATCGCTGAACAGCGAGACCGAACGAAACGAAACGAAACAGGGGGATCACCGAGCCTTGAATGAATGAATGTGAAAAGCCGATCGGCACGAGCGGCACGTTTGAACGGCATGCCCACCCACCCCATCGACATGTCAGGTACCCATCAAACACCACGGCACTTCACAAACCAACCTCCTCAAACCTGGTGGTGATCACAACGACCAAAAAATTGGGGGATAAACCCACCACCGCCCTCCTCCGTGCGGACAGGCCAAGCCAGCAAGCCAGCCAACCCAACAAGAAAATGTCTGTTCTATTCCTCTTCTTCTTTCCTCATGTCTCTTTTCCTCCGTAACGTTGTGATGATGATGCTATCACCCATCTCTGCCTCTCCATCTCCCAGCATCTATAAACCATCAATTGTGGCTGAAAGAGAAAACGGGGGATCCCCATAAACGGTGAAACGGATGACAAGCCTGGGATATATCCAAGCCAGCGGTGAAAACGTAGATAAGTGCAGTGCAGTGCAGCAGCGTACTGCATGCAAGCATAGATAACTTCGAATAGCCACACACACATGTAGCAAGCAAGCAGCGTAGGTAGGTAGGTCGTCGGGATTTCCGAGCCCCCTCCTCCTCCTCATCAACAACAAAGACCTCCCGAAACAGAAACGTGCCTCTCCCGCCCTTTTTTTTCTCGACAGCTTTTTACGAAACCCCCGAAACGCGCCTGTCCGGCTGAAAATGCGACAGAAAGCCTTGGTTGGGAAACAGAAATGGGCGTTATATGATGCATATGATGGATGCAGGATAGATCATAAAGACAAGAGAAATGATCATCATTGTCGTTTGACTTTCATGCCCAGACAGAAGAAAAAAAGATAAGAGAAGAAACACACAAAAATCTGCCCTCCTGCGCCGTCTCGGAAGAAAACTGGCCTCTCCAAATCGCCGCCGCCCCGTTTTGCATGCTCCATTCTGCGGAAGCCAGTAAATGCGACAGAAACAAAACTCCGGTGGACTAAGGGGAATATGTACGTGGCATCAATCCAAGGTATCCGCCGCTTGACCCATGGCTCCAGATTCCAATCGAGTGGTAGGTAGGGTATCCGAGACCAAAGGGGGCAAGAAACCGTCACGCTGGTCGCTACCGGGTATCGTTCCGTGTTATTGACCGTCCCAGAAGGACGCCATGTTGCTTTCCGTGGGCGACTCGGTCAGGGTCGGCATGCTGTAGTCGTTCATCCAAAAGGCCGGGTCGTCGTCCAGTGACGTGAGACCGCTAAAGGCGGGCGTGCTCGTGGTGAGCAGAGTCGGGTCGTCGCCAGCCATGGTGGCTGGGGTAGGCAGGAATTTGCTGGGGTCCTTCTTCATGTAGCTGAAGTCGTCCAGGTCTAGGTTCGCAAGATCCGTGCTGCCAAGCAGACTGGCATGCGTCTGGCCGAAGTCGTACCCGTTGATGGACGCGCTGTTCTGGAAGGTGTCAAAGTCGTCGAGGGGGTTCGACAGGAAATCCTCCACCTCCGAGACTTCGCCGGACGTCGAAGTGGTGGTTGTCATGGTCGGGATGTGCTCGGATCCAGTAAAGTCGAAGCCACCGTAGCTTTGCGGCTGGCTGTAGTTGGAAGGAGCAAAGTCGGCCGTCTTGCCGGCGAGCTCCAGCCCCTCGTAATTGCTCCAGTCGACCGAAGCGGCGCTCAGTCCGGCGCTAAACATAGGCTGCTCGTAATCCGACAGGGCGCCAAAGAAGTCGGCGCTGTTCGGGATGTACGGAGGATACTTGATGCCCGAAAGATCCAGGGGCGGCAGTTGCCCGTTGAGCTGGGCAAACGAAGAGGGCTCCAACAGGGGCGAGGCGGCCTCCGACTTGACCCTGCGTTGGGCGTGGGCCATCCCCTCGCTGTCACCGCTTCCGGCGGCGGAGCTGGAATCGGCACTTGCGCCGGCGCCAAAGAGGTCGTCCATGGATCGGTTTCTCATGCTGCTCGCGCTGGTCATCGAGTGGCCGCGGGTAAGCTGATAGGGCCCGCATTTCTGCGAGGCCTTGGCGTGCTTGTACGTCGGCTTGTGGTGACCGTTGGCGTCAAAGGACAGCATGGCGTCTGAGTTGGTCGTGTTGGCGCGGCGCCTGGCGCGGGAGCTGCTCTTGGAGAGCTTGGACTGGCACGGGACGGGCTCGTCCGAGTCCGACTCGGGCACCGTGTCAAGCTTGGGTTCCCTCTTGTGTGAGCAGCAGGTGCAGCGGCCGCCGTGGTTACAGCAGCAGCTTTCTGCAGACAGAGGTCAGGAGTCAGAGGAGCAGAGCCTTGATCAATCAGACACGACAATGCTCACCCTTGTGACCCTCGATAACCGGTCTCAAGTGCACGCACTTGTGCGTCTTCTCGCCGCAGTCGCACTTGGTGTGCGCCGAGCGCGACTTGCGCATGGCCCGGCAGTGCTGGCATTGCGAGACAGGCCTCCCCTTCTTGTTGATGTGCTGGAGTGGCCGATCTGTGCTTGAGGTTAGCTGTCATCTCAGTCTCATCAACTTCCCCGCGACAGGAAATTGGAGACAGCCCGCATGCAGTTGGGGCCAATTGAGGGGAAGCAGCCAGGGGCATAAGTGTGCCCCCCACCATGAAGCTCGTCGTGCAGTGCAGTGTGCTGCGATTGCTGCGGTAATCCCGCTGCCCGCTGCGCTGCCCCTCGGTTGCAGCCGGCCAAGCCAAGCAAATGGAACCAACGTGCCAGCGCATTGCAGCCGTCCAAAACGGCCGTCTGCATGCAGGGGAGGAAGGCAAAAATCACTCACCGTGATGCTGGCAGTTGCTAACGCGATGGCCTCGCACACAGGCCTCGCAAGCCCACTTTTCGCCGTCGATGAGCATGGCGAATGTCTATCACGACGGTTGCTGGGAACCAGGACTGGCGGTGTTGCGAGGTCGGAACAATTGTCCGGCCTGGAACGCTTTGCCTGCGGTGTCGCAAGGGCGGCGCGTGTCGGAGCTGCAGGACCGGCAGGGGGAAAAGCAAAAAGCTTCGGGAATGCCCGCGGTCGACGGGGGTTCGAGACAGAGAGGGTCGCAGGATGCACCGCCTAGAGGGTCATTGCTGGGGGTAGCGCCCGCCCAAAAACATCGGTACAGGATGCCGCTGACTCCGAATCGAAGCCAAAACCAACGGTTGTTTGTCGAGGGACGACTCGAAGAGCCAAAAGCCAAAAAAGCCGGCCAGGAAATGAAAGAAAAAATAATGTGGGTTGAGTGGAGATGGTCGTTGCCGGCTGCCCGGTGGAGCTGGAGCAGGCGCGGGTAACTTTGTAAGTTGGCTGCGTCTGGTGGGACGGGAACTCCGAGGACGACGGGCGATGGGCGATGGGCGGCCGGAGTGTGGTCGCAGGACAGACAGGAGGTGGAGATTTCAGAGCAAGCCGGGAGACGGGATGGCCTGTGTCGGAAGCGTTCGCCTTGCGAGCCGGCTGAGCCTTAGGTCAGCAATACGCGTTGGCTGAGTGAGGTGTGAAAAGCGAACCGACAACCGAGAATGGGGCCGAAACACGAAGTGCCAGGCAGGTGACGGCACTGACGGCACGGGTTGCCAACTCGGCGGCGTGGTGGCCAGCAGAGGCGACGGGCGAGCTCCTTCCGGGAGGTGTGGGAGGCTGGCTAGCTGGAGCGACTCGGGCCCAGCATGACGTGCAGGAACAAACCAGCACGACTCTCGCAGAAGGTAGAGCGTATAAGTGGCAGTCGGGTAAAACGAGAAACTGAAGGTTCGGTCAGGTACAAAGTCTTCGGAGGTGAGACTGGAACCGTGGGTGCGAGACTCGGAGCGCCGCGGCGGAGGGAGGCGGGCGCCTTTATGAAGTGTCGGCCCGGGCGTGGGACTGAGGTGCGAACTTCACATCAGGGTCGCCGTGGGATTCCACATGTGGATGCTCACGAAACGGGGCGCTAGGGTGGATGGACGACAGGCTTGTGGCTGCCCTGACCCAGCAAGCCAAGGTCCGGCGCGAGCGACGAAACGGGGACCAGATCGGGATGGCCTGCCACCGCGCTGCTTGGCGGGGGTACAGGCCGCTGCTGTACAGGCTACGGAGCTCGGCTGACAGAATCGAGAGACGGCGGCCGGAGCCAGCGTGTACGAATACATCAGCGCCCAAGTCCCTCGCAAATGACGGCAAGACTGGTTGGCCGCAGCCTCTGCCTAGGCGAATGACGGGTCCGCGGGTTTCCCTGATGGGATCGTCCAGCAGCAAATGGCAAATGGCCCGGCTGACAAGGGGCTCTCAGAGTTCGCCAGAGCAGGCCTAGCAGCGTGGGCGTGGGTGTGGTGTGGAGCCCAGGGCAAGGGCAACCTCCTGGGGCTGCTGGCAACGTGAAAAGCGGAGGATCCATTGGAGGAAACGAAACGTTCGGTCGAGTGGGTGGGCTTCGGTGCAAGAGCCCGCCTGTTGCTGCCCCGAGCGCCTTCCAGGTTCTCCCACTTTCCTCCCCCAGTGTGCCCTGCCCAGGGCTCCTTCCTCACTCGGTCGCCCTTTTGGCTGACGCTGTCTGCACAGGGCAGCTGCGCAACTTCAGGGCTGTGCCTCCCAACCCCCATCTTACTCATCCCAGCTCCCAAGTCCCGACTTTGGCAACATCGGAAAACCCCGGCGTCTCGCTGCATGGCGACCGTTATTTGCCTTTTGCATGGGAATTGCGATGAAACCAAGACTACTTGTCGATGGCCCGGGACGGAGATGAGTGGCCGAGTGCTTGCCGCAATTCTGGCCGTTACTGTGTGCACTTTGCAAAAGGCTCGGCGTCATCACGGGCAACGCTGAGAAGCACCCCAGTTGATGAGTGGGGTGGCCGCCCGTTTCCGAGCAGCATCCCCACGGCGGCGCTTCTTGAGACACGGGTAAAACCCCCAATCAAAGGCAACAGGCCCGGACAATCTCGAGAAAATGGCGGCCTACAATCTCGGACCTGCTGGCCTTCTCTTCTCACGATCCTTGGGTACTGGACGGAGGAAGTGTCTGCTCATGCGCAATCCAAAAGTTCAGCAGACGGCGCTTCCATCAAGCCCGTGGACAAGCGCAAGGGTCTGGCTTCCTTGGCTTGCTAGCGCCGATGCCTGAATGACGCGCTTCTCTCCCACACCGAACGAAACAACACCCCACACCGCGAGACGCCCACTCTGGTCAACTTCCATTGTCAGAATCCCCCGTTGCCGCCAGCGGGCTCTCTTGTCATGTGTGGCAAGGCTGCGGATGCCGTGGCTCGTGAGACCGGGGACAGCTTCTGACCTCTCGGTTTCATGTCTGCCGGCTTGCAGAATCCGCCCTCTGTTCGGCCAGGGCGACAACATCGAGTCAACGAGAAGCTGTTGTGTCATCGCTCCTGTCTTACTCCGCCAGCAAGGTCGCCAAGAACGGGGGAAGGCGACAGGTCCGTTGACGCCGGGAATGGCTGGGCCACGGGACATTTGGTGCTCGGCATCCCACGCCAGACTGTCCTCACCGTTGGTGAAGGTGAATGCACAGAGGTCGGCCGTGGCAGGCCGCTAACGTAACCATAGTTACTTCGTCCAGCCGGCGGCTTTACAGGCCTTCTTGGCATGCTGGAAGCGACCTCCATGTGTACGAAGTAATTGAACCCTCGCTCCCGCCTGCAGTTGGGTCTGCAGCCGCTTAGAGGCAAAATGTCCATATTGCCAGCCGCCGCCGAGCCGCGCCGATCGCTCCGTTGCCGCTGCCGCGAACGGCAGCCGCAGCGATAAAGCCGGCACCTGCATCTTGACAAGATTCGCCGCGTCACGGGCGGGCCTCGTTGCCGGCGTTCGGCCAGGTCCTCGAGACAGCCAAGGGCTTGGGTGCTCGACTGTTTCCCGCGGCCACGGCGCACGCAGTGCTCTCTCGTTGCAGGCAGAGATGGTGCAATCCAAGGACTCGTGTCTGCCGACGAGCAACGGTCGCAGTGTCTGCAATTGGCCGTATCCTGCAACCGGGATCGAACCAACGACTTGGCATCGCGCCCAGTGTCGCATCCATCTGATCATGGCTTTCCAGGTTCGAAGGTGCCCGGAATCGGGGCTGCTGCCACACCCGCGACGAGGGTTCCAGGATCCATAGCGGTGCGGTGCGGTGGGGTCAGGGCCCGGTCCTAATCGGCCCTGGCGGCGAGCCACCGGCGCCCCATCGGCGCCCGGCCCTGCTGTGAAAATTTTCATTTCACCCACATATCCAAGTTTCTCCCACTCGCGGCTCGCGCAGCAATGCACAGCGACCGTTTGGGCATTCGCCCGTTGCTCCGCGATGCCATCCATTACATACACATCGACAAACCCGGCGATGAAGCCCGTCCTTGACTGGTCCAGCCCGCGTTCACTCGTTTCAACCCTATCCTGCTCGACAAAACGTCGGCTTGGATTGGGCCAAGGGCCGTCATCTGCTGCACCGCAACCGCACCGCGCCCTCCACCCGGGGCCTTCCCCTCGGCGCCGCCGCCAACCCAGAGAGCCGCACATCCGGCTTTGACCGTGCTGCTGCATGGCAGTTGCGTCAGCGACCGTCCAATGGCTTCGTCGCCGCCGCCCCATCCCGACGGGGTTGTGCCCGTGGGACATCGGACCAAGATCGGCACGCGGCTCCTGGGCAGCAGATGACACACGACCTCCCTGAAGATCTTTAAGAGACAACACCCAGGGACATCCCACGTTTCGCCCGCCAACACCCAGACGTGCGCTGTCACGCCTTGTCCTTGTTCCTGAAAACGGTCAGAGCAGAACGTGCGCCCTAGATGAGACACTGCCTGTCTCTGGCTTTATTCATACCAAGTTGCGGTGTCAGACCGCCAACAGCCAGAAACGGAACCAGTTTGAGTCCAAGCTGCCGCACCTGACCCCGAGGTGTCAAGTCACACAAAACTCGGCCCTTCGAATGTCACACCTGAGGCTAGCCCTGCGAGTTAGTGTCAGCGCCACACCTGCAAGCTGGTATTCTTGGAGATGCCGCCAGAATCCCATGCCCCGCACAACCGGAACCGCGAACTCGCGGGATGGCCGGTTGATTTGTTCGAGCAGTCAGCATCACACGACCCAAGACAGCGGGCCAATCCTCGACAACCCAAGTTTCCACGACCCCGGATTTTCCCGCCCTTCATTATGAAGACACCACTCAATTGGGAGCGCTCGACAAGCCGTCTTCACACCAACCCTGGGACTCCCGGATCACATCAGGAGGGTGTGCAACGCTGGCAACTCACCTGGACGCTCTCCTGTGTTGGGGCGCCTTCGCTCGCCTTGCACCCGACCCAGTTGAACGGGTTGGCTGATATCGACTTGTCGTGGTGGTCACGCCTGAACTCTTGGCGCCCTTGGGAAAGGACGATCGACAAGCGTGATTCAGCCTTCGGTCAACCTTCCAGAACCCAACTGGACGGCTCCCTGAGACGGCCCTTGCCGAGGGCTTGTGGTGAAGGTTTGGGTACCCATCTGGCCTTGGCTTGGGTGGCGAAGCCAATCTCCCAAAACAATTCCATGTCAGACCCTGTCTCAAGGCCTTCCGAGAAGTTCATTACCCATGAGCCGACAGGTCGGTACGGGTAGGGGCAGCCACTTGAAACCTCCACCGGATACGGCCTCGGTTTGAACCGAGCCATCCCCAGCCCCAGGGACACCAAAGGCTGACCGCTGGAGTGGCGTGGCCAGCGTTCAACGCAACGAGCACCGGCTCCAGTCGACGGAAGAGGTTCACAGTTTTCGGTCACAGTGTCAAGCTTCCAAGTGGAAGGTTGATGCAGGGTGCCCAATTGGCCATCCGCCTCCAGCTCAAGCGGGCATCTGGAGCTGAAAGTCTCAAGCCATGTGGGTGACCCCCACGCCTTCGCCCCTCAAGTTGGCGTTTGACCCATGCGCCTATCGACGCCACCAAGAGCACGCTTCTCGAGGATGGGCGACACCCCCAAGCCCCCTGCCTCGCAGTCTCGTGGGTGAGACAGCGTTTAATAACACACCGGCGTGGCCGAACTGGCTGGCTCGTTCCTTCATAAAGCGAGGCCAAGACATCGGCCGCTCGTCTGCATCGTCTTGTCATGCCTCGTCCTACCTGCTGAGTTCGAACGATTCTGCAGGAAGCCGACTTGGCAGACGCCGGGCCTTGTCCTCTGCATGGCCCGTACCGTACCTTGCGGAAGGTAAGCAGGTCGAGGCTTGATGCCCCGCATCTACACGTGCGTAGCACGCCGGTTGCGATGACGGAAGCATGGTAAGTCAACCGAGGGTCAGATGGGCGAGGCTTTCACATTGAACGTGTGGAGTTGCCATGGCGGGTACGCACTCCTTTGTGTGTGTGTACCCACATCCGCGGTCATTGTCACCGTTTGCGCGGATGGGTGCCGTTGGCATAGATCAAAAAACTTTGACCCGTTGCTGGGCGCCCGTGTTGAGAAATCGTCTTGATACTCAAGGATACCCGGGAATCAGTAGAGGTTACATGTCGACGTATGGCAAGCCTGCTTTCCGGCCTCGACGGTGCACGCGCGGGAGGTGTGCCAAGGGCGGTAGTCGCACCGGCCGCCGCGCTGCATCTCGACGGCCATGCGTGGTGCTCTTATCCGGCCCCCATAGGGCAGCGCGGGTGTGTGTGTGGTGGTTCTCAACTGGGAGCTATGGCCACATCGGAGTAGGCCGCCCGCCTGGCACGGCACCCGCCGGCGGGACTGATCCGCAAGGACATCCGCGGAGGCAGGCGGAAGAAGCTTGCCAAGTTGGCGATATCCCCAACTTCTATGCACCTTCCTCGCGGGTGATAACGGCGAGCCTTGCCACCTTGGAGGATTGGGGGAGGGGGGGCTTGGCTGTGTCCCCGCGCACTGGGAAGGCTGGATGGAGCGGGGAGGGGGGGGCTGTTTTGTCATTGTATCCCGTAGCTGTATCGCAGGTATCACGGCGCCATGCAAGAACAGAGATTCGGTGGTTCGTGGTTGCACCACGGGCCCCCTCAGTATCAGATGACGCGCTTTCGTGAGAGCGTTGTTGTGTGTGCGATAGAACACCAGCTCGCATGGCATGGCATGCATTGCGTCAGCCACGGGCCTGCCGGTCCGGTTCCGGTTCTTCTATGCGTGTCTTGTCTCTGAGACAGGGAGGGAGGTCTGTCGCGGTAGGTTTGAGGCGCAGGTTTTGACGAGGTTGTGGTTGGATTTAGAGATGTCATTGGTTCGTGGTTGCTCTCCTTCCACGACAGGGCTGTCGAGGCTATGGGCTCGTTCACCTCTGCCGACTTGAACTTGGCCAACGTGGAAGATGATGCAATCTGTGCGAGTCTAACGGCCGGCTTGGCCTCTACTTTATGTTCGAAGCCGGAGTTGTCTCGCCGAGATAAAGATAGATCATCGAGACAGATGAACAAACAGACAGGCAGCCGAGAGCGTGGATGTTGAGAAAACCCATTCTCATCAATCCCTTACACCCACCATACGGAGTATAGTCTCACCACTGAGAGCGGACCTGAAGTGCTTTGAAGGATACGGAGTAGTCCTGTGTCACCCCGCCGAGTCCCGGCCCAGAAAGTAGACGAGGACGGGACTCGGGGCGCCCCACACACAATGCCTGCCGTGAACCGGCCGAGTCCCGCCCGCTTTTGGCCCGTTTTCTCTGTCCCAATTGCTGCTCCCCGCATGGAGCGTGCCGTGCGTGCGGGGGGAAGACTCCACTTCGATGCCTCTGTCGGCTCAAAGCCTCGGATTGCGTGACGTGACGGAGCCCGACTCTCGGTCATTTATTTGTTGGATTTCAGTTGTTTGTTCACATCTCGGGTTACACTACTTTTTAACTACTGCATTCCCTCAACGCCTCTCGAGAACCGTGCAGGAACAAGTGAGTGTGGCTTGCTTACTTTTTGGTTCCAGTTTGTTGCGTGAGAACCGGGCATCTGGGAGCACGAGCTGCATTGGCCAATTGACTTCACAATACCCGGATCCGGGTTGTGCCCGGGGAGGTCGGAGTGACGGATCTGACGAGGGACCGGCCGGGCTTTGGTCCACAGCGGTGTGAAGACAGGGACGTCGGGACGGACGCGGAAGGCTCAAGAGGATCCGAGTCAAGTGTGTCGCGCAAAGGAGTCTTGCGTTGAGCCTTGTCTCACGCCGTCATCGCAGCCATGGGCGGGCTTGAGGCTCTGACACCCGGCGCGGACCCGGACAGGTACAGCAGCCCTCGTGAACGCATCAACGAAGGGGGAGACTGACCGAAGCAGGCCCGTCCACATCGTCTTTGTCGGCGCCGGCGCCGTGGGGTGCTTCTACGCCTCGCGGCTACACCATGTAAGCCCCCAACATGTCTTTGAAGAGCATCTCACTAACCCTCCAGCCATCTCACAACATCCACGTCTCGCTCATCGCCCGCTCCAACTACAAGGCCCTCGCCGAGCATGGCGTCCACCTGCAAACCCACACCTTTGGCGACTACACCTTCCGCCCGCACGCCGTCTTCCCCTCGGTAGCCGCCGCCGCCGCCAACCCCAGCCCGTCCGGCGCCGGGCCCCACGAGTGGGACTACATCATCGTCACCACCAAAGCCCTGCCCGACCGCTCCGACGACAGCGCCCTCATCGCCCCGCTGGTCGGCCCCAACTCGTGCATCGTGCTCATCCAAAACGGCGTCGGCGTCGAGCAGCCCTACCGCGCCCGCTTCCCCGCCACCCCCATCATCAGCGCCGTCACCGTCATCTCGGCCGAGCAGACCTCCCCGGGCACCGTCCGCCAGAACCGCTGGACCCGCATCCACCTGGGCCCCTACTCCAATTCAGCCTCCTTCTCATCAGAAAGCACCACCGCCACCACCTACCCCCGAGGAGACGACACAACCGGCGCCCTCACCCCGACCGGCTCCTCTCCCAACAACCACCCCACCCCGGACCCCACCACCCTCCAACAAACCGGCACCCACCGCGCCGCCCTCCTCACCGACTGGTGGACGCGCCTCGGCCAGATCCGCGACGTGGACCTGGCAGCAGACGAGATCGCCCTCCAGACAATCCGCTGGCACAAACTCTGCATCAACGCCGCCTTCAACCCCTCCGCCGTCCTCTCTGGCGGCCTTGGCAACGCCGACATGGTGCGCGACGCCGAGCTGCGCGCCCACCTGGCGGGCGTGATGCGCGAGATCTGGGAGGCTGTCCCGAAGATTCTGGGACGGGGGTTTCCCGGGTATATGGCTACTCCGGAAAAGATTCTGAAGAGTACGGAGCGGAATGTGGGGAGTAAGCCGAGTATGTTGCTGGATTGGGAGGGGGGCAGGCCGATGGAGGTGGAGGTTATATTGGGGAATCCGGTCAGGATTGCGAGGGCGAGGGGGGTGGAGATGCCGAGGTTGCAGAGTGTTTATGCGTTGGTGAGGAGTTTGCAGGCGGTTAGGGACTCGAAAGGGGGGAGGGCGGGGGGGAAGTTGTAGGGGGGGGGGCTGGGGAAGGGTTTGGGGTGGTGGGGAGAGTCGTGATATGGTCGGGGGCTGAGGCTGGGAGAGCGCTGGTGAGGGGTGGGCAGTATGTGGAACAATGTCTTCTCACCTTTACCGAGGTAGTAGTTGAGGGAGACATTTGTTGTTCGCTTGTCAATGGGTACACACGCATGATGCATCATTACGAGTAAGATCATTTACACATCACCCCCTTCGCCCACCGGGGCTGAAGAAGGCGTTAGAGGACACCCGCCAATAAAAACGCGCCGCTCAGCCTCCTCGAAGTTTCTTGCATTTCAACACAGCCCAGATTCGCAAGGAAGAACACATAATCCGAGCAGTCAAGCAGTCAATGTCGCAGCCTTGCGAGCAACTTCACGTTATCCCACTCCATCTTTCCCCACGCCCTGCCAGCTCGCTCGAGGGCCTCACGTTACCGATATCAACGGCCAATGGCCCTGAAGGGACATGGATCCTCTCAGCGCGCTGTCGATCGCCGCGGCTGTGGGCTCGTTCCTGCAGTTCGGCGGTGAAGTCGTAGTCGGGATGAAGCGTATCTACCAGTCCGACACGGGGACCCTGGAGAAGAACGCCGAGATAGCCGAGGCCACGCACAGGATCCGCGAGCATCTCGACGCGCTTGCCGCCACTGGCCAGGTGCAGGACGAGAACCTGTCCACGGTCGTGGCGCACCTGCTGGGACTGCCTCGCCAGAACCGCCAGGACCGGCAGCTCGGGGCTGTCATCACGAGCGCAGCAAACATCGCCAAGGACTTGCTGGCTCTTCTGGAAGAAGTCAAAGGTTCTGGCACGAAAGGCAAGCTCGTCGGGAGCTTCCTCGCGTCCGTCAGGGCTGTCCGGAAGGAGAAGCTCGTGCAGCATCTGCACAAGAGATTGCTGTCCACGCAGGCCGAACTCACAGCGTGCCTCGTGAGCTTGATGGTGTATGAATTGTGCTCCCTCTTTTGCAAGAACCTCAGGCTGACTCGACGACCCAAAGAGAGAAGCAGAAGGACACCATGTCCGCGCTCTCCAGTATTGCGCATTGGATCGAGGGAACGAGCAGCAGGCAAGAATCGGCCATGCTTACCCTGGGGCACGAGCTCACAGAGTTGCTTCGAGCCCAAAGACCGATCGCCTCGGAGGTCGACAGCAAGCTCTCGCGGCTGGTCGACGAGTTCCAAGTCACGCAAAAGCAGCTCCGAATCCTGCAAAGTCTTCGCTACGACAGCATGAGGCTTCGCGAGGGCGAGGTCGCCTCAGCCCACGAGCAGACGTTTGAATGGATGTTTGACCGTGCTGCGTCTACCTCGCCACATGAGTCGCGCACGGGATTCAGCACCTGGCTGGAGGCTGAAGACGGCATCTTCTGGGTAACTGGCAAACCGGGATGTGGCAAGTCGACCCTCATGAAGTTCGTATCCCATCACGACACGACGACGAGATCCCTGCAGGTCTGGGCTGCCGGGAAGCGCCTGGTCACGGCCTGTTTCTACTTCTGGCGTGGGGCCGGCGAGAACTTGCAGACCAAGCAGGACGGGCTCCTCCGAACGCTGCTTTCTCAGATCATGACGGAGTGTCCCTCCCTCATGCCGAAACTATGCCCCGAGCGGTGGGCCAACGTCCAACAACAGACGGAGCCGTGGACTCGACAGGAACTCCTTGCTGCATTCAGCAAGCTGCCGGAAGAGAAGCTGTCCCTCAATTCAGCCTTTGCCTTCTTCATCGACGGTCTGGATGAGTATGACGGCAGCCACGAAGAAATTGCCCAGGTCGTTTCCCAACTTGCTGCCCCGGCCAACGTCAAGATCTGCATCGCCAGTAGGGACCTGCCAACCTTTGACCACCACTTCGGGAGCAGCGCCAAGCACGAACGCCGGCGGAAGCTCATCCTGCACGAGCACACGAAAGCTGACATCATGAGATTCGTCCAAGACAAGCTGGGTGGGGACCAGAGGTATCGAGATTTCATGTGCCGGCAACAACATGAACTGGGGCATGACACCCTCGTCAACGAGATTACCTCGCGGGCGCAAGGCATGTTCATCTGGGTGCGGATCGCGTGTGAGGAGGTCGTCAAGGGCCTGACTCACCAGGATACCCCCGACATCCTCGCCGCGCGGCTGGAGACGGTCCCAACAGACCTCGAGATCCTGTACACGCGCATTATCGAGAGAGTAGACCCCATCTACCAGCGCATGTCGGCCCGGATCTTGCTCCTGTTGCTCGCCGCGATTCACCAGCCAGACGTGGAGTGGATGGCGCGCATGTGCGACGACGACGACCCCTGGGAGGTGTTTGAGACCTACCGGTCCACACCGGGTGATGGTGAATGTGACGGACACCGGCGAACCTGCTCTGATAAGACGAAGGGGCAGCAGATGATTGCTCGAGTCAAGACTTGTATCGGGGACTTGATCCAGATTCAAGACTCGATCGGTCTGGTCGGCTTCTGCCACGACACGGTCAGAGAGTTTGTCGGGTCGCCGCGAGTCCGCACCCTCCTAAAAGATCGCGCTGGCGACGACTTTCATGCAAGCCGGGTACTCATCTATGACAGGCTTCTCCATCTTACCAAACTCAACCCCGACCCTTTTCCACCCGATAGCAGGGCCTGGCCGTCCCCGTCATGTCAGCTTGTGTTCGAACAGCTAACGTACTATGCCCGGCTGTTTGAGGTCGAGACGGGGGATACGGATGAGGTAGCCCTTGAGGAAGCCATGCGAATCCTTACCGAACTACGGGACCTCTACGACAGACACTGGACTTCAGATGGCCGGGAGCTGGTGAGACCACGGTCTGGCTGGCTCCTCGCATGGACGGACGGCCGGGGTTTCCTCCCTTATGCCGTGCAGCGTGGCCTTTGCGTCTATGTATCCCGCAGACTGGACCGGCAACCCAGGCTCGCTGCGGGAAACGGGCCGTACTTCCCGCTCTTGGATTACGCCACCTGGGCCGGCAGGTTCGCCGGGGAAACGAGCCCCACGGGGCCCAAGGAGATGCTGAAGATGGCGCGGCTGCTCCTTGATCGAGGTGCCTCCCCAAACGAGCTCTACGACGGACGCACGCCATTCATACGGCTTGTCCGATGGCTCGCCGGGCGCACCGACTGCCCCGAGGGCGATGACGACAAAAAGGACCGCGGGTACAGTGGCAACTTCTGCCACTTGGAGGAGACCTGGATGACAATCCTCGACATGTTCATCCGCCATGGGGCGTACGCCTTCCGCCAGAGATGGTTCGCGGCACCCCACGGCCGCATCAGAACCGGCACGGTCACCATCCTCGGCTCCGCGGGCGTCCTGACGAGAAACCATGCTTGCAGCGATGCCCAGCAGCGCCGACTAGACAGCACAGCGCGGCGATTCGGAACGACTGGCGGAATCCGAGCAAGACTCTGGCACCAATTCCAGATCCTCCGGGCAGCATGTGCCGCTCTCGCCGTCTGCTTCGTGCACCATGCTCGAAGCAGGGCCGTGATCGCGCCGGCTCTTCTGGCCTCGCCTTTCTTGATGATTATTTTCTCGGCTGTCGTGATGATAATACTTGAAATGCCCATGTTGGGCGTCGCCAAGGCCTCGCCCTACAAGCCGGACTCGCTGCCTCTTCCCACCCCGCGGGGGGGCGTTGGTACCAACTCGAAGCTGCTAGAAGGGTGCAGGCTGCTTTGGGAGATTGGGGTTCTCGCTGTCTGCATTGAACTACGCAGGCCACCGTTGGGACCGGTCTATTCAAATGCACCTAGCCCCGGGCCCGGGGCGATCGTGCACTTGGAGAGTGTTGCTCTCAAATACTGGTGCGCGATTTGCATCCTGTTCCGCGCAGCAATCCCCATCGTCTCCAGCGCCCGGAAGGTTTTACTCTACGCGTCTATAATGGTTGCGTCACATATTCTTCCTGTATATCTCTTTCTAGTCCTGCGCTTTACTGAGGATAGCGTACGGACGGACTGGCCGTAGAGGGCAGTCTCTGCAGTATCTAGGTACCTACCTACTTACCTACTTGGTTGGTGAGTGTGACAATGTATATCAAAGCTGGGATGGGTCTGGCTACTTGTAGTTGGTGTCTGGTTACACACACTCGCTGAGGGTGAGACATGTCTGACGTTACTCATCTGTGAGTGATAGTGGCGTCTTGAGTATATCTAGGTAGTCAGTACTGCTGGCTCTTACCATAGGAAAGCAACCCTTGTTTATTGATTGTACGGAACTCTTGTCATTTGTCCCTGACTTTGAAATTAGAGAGACAAAACAAAGGGAAAGGAAAATACAGAAAAGGAAAATAATAGAAAATGGGGAAAAGAAAAGATAAGTCCTCTTTCGTTTTCTTATAAAAGAAAGAGTCGTTTTGGTGAATAGAACTTTAAGCTTTGGCCCGGACTCCTTCTCACACATGCATGGGTCGAAGGAAATGGGTTGCTGTCCAGCTCCCTTTCCTCTGTTCTTCTATCTGAAAAAGATACTACCAGGTATTGTGACACACCAAGGTGATTGATTGGCTGCTACAAACGGGAAACAAGCCAGGGCCTGGAAAATCTCGGCCGTTCCTGCAAACTTTTCTGCTTCCCGAACAAAACCCCGTCCTCCGGGAATGCTCTCCGTCACTACGTTTAGCATCTTGCCAGCCTCGCGGCATCCAGCAAACCATGGCGTCGCTCTTCCGCTGGGTATCGCGCGTCACCCGACGGGCGCCGTGGCCGACCAAAAGCTTCTCAAACCCTCGCTATCAACTGCTCCCGGAAAGTTTGAAGATCGAGGAAGAGACGCTTCCATACTACCTCTCGGAGCGGTTCTACCCCGTCCGCATCGGCCAAGTCCTTGATTCCCGTTACCAGGTCGTTGGCAAACTCGGCTATGGCATGACCTCGACAGTCTGGCTGGCGAGAGATCTCCCGTACGACACTCGCTGACCGTGTTGATGGACCATTGCTAATGTTATTGCAGGCAAAGTCGTTATGTTGCAGTCAAAGTCTTTGTCCGATCGGCATCAATAGGCACTCTAGCAGATCACGAACGGGACGTTATCAACGTATCAACACTGGACCACAAAGCCATCCAGGCCGAGACGCCGTTCGCTCATTGCTGGACGTTTTCAAGCTGACCGGCCCCGATGGCGAGCACCAATGCCTCGTCCACCCCCCCTCTCTGGGAGAGCATTCGGACATTCCTTACCCGCAACCCCGTGGGCAGACTCCCGAACCCAGTTCTTGGTATAGTTCTGCAACGCCTATTCCAGGTCCTGGACTACCTCCATACTGAATGTGGCATCATCCACACAGGCAGGTTCATCTTCCTTCAAGCTTACACACACGCGCACTAACACAAGAACTCCCAGACATCAAATCAGACAACATCATGTTTGGCTTCCAGGAGGATTCGGCTCTTGCAGAATTGGAACAAGCCGAACTAGATAGTCCCAGCCCCCGAAAGGAGCTCGACGGACGGGTCATCTACGTCTCTCGGCAGATACCGAAGCCCAAGCGTCTTGCGCCGCCAGTATTGTGCGACTTCGGGGCTGCGTTTTTCGGCGACAAGCTTCACGAAAAGGACGTCCAACCGGACCAATATCGGTGCCCAGAGGTCATCCTCAAGGTCCCGTGGAGTTACAAGATTGACGTTTGGAGCATCGGATGCATGGTAATGCAAATTCCATCCTTGGATTTCGATTGCAAATAACTGAACGTACCAGATCTGGGACATCTTCGAAGGCCACAATCTCTTCCGCGGCAAGGACCCCGAGCTTGGCGTCTACCGCGGGAGGGCTCACCTCGCCGAGATGATTGCGCTCCTCGGTCCGCCACCGCCAGAGTTACTCAACCGAGGCAAGCTGAAGTCGAAGTTCTTCTCCGAGTCGGGTGAGTCTCCCTTGCAGCACCGAGACAACACAGTGCCAAAGACGACTGGTCATGGCTAACTCGATTGACATGAAGGCGAATGGCAAGCTGGGATCGAGCCCTTGCCACCCGTGTCTCTGGAGAAGCTGGAGACAAACTTGGAGGGCGCAGACAAGGAGCTGTCCTTGCAGCTGATGGGCGAGATGCTCCAGTGGGCTCCCGAGGATCACAAGACGCCGAGGGAGCTTCTGAACGATCCGTGGGTGGCAAAGAGTCTCCTCGGCTGAGCCTGAGCCTACATGAGCAGCAGCGGCGAAGGCACTCTCCTTTTCCGTACTTTGTAGGATACCCCTAGATCTCCTTGCTAATATCCAATCCTGCTCCTAATACAATGAGTTTGAGAATTCTCCCTTTTGGTGCGAGCTTCTCAGCTTGAGCTCGCTGGGTTGGTGTCAAGGTTGTGCGAGGACCACAGGTTAACGGGACGCTACGAGATGGTCAGCTGTCAAATGGTTCATGTTCGCGCCTAACCGTATATAGTTCAACCCTTGTTTGTTTGTTAGCCTGGTATTCTTGACATTTATCCCTGGCCTTAAGTTAGAAAAGATAGAAATTAAGGAAATAAAGAAAGTAATAGAAAAGAAAAGGGAAAGTGAAAAGACAATTCTCTCTCTCTCCTTCTCGCGCTCCTTGTTTTTTTTTTTTTTTCTTTTCTTTTTTCTTCCTTCAAAAAGGGGATCGTTCTGACGATTACTGTGTAAAACCTTGACCCCGTTCTCCCGAGTCCCAAGGTCAGGCGTGTGGATGGAGCTTATTTTGAACCAAGCTCTTGGAGGTTGAGAGGCCTGACGCGTACGCGGTTGCCCCTGAATTTCGATTGTGGATTGGGACCGGCAATACCCGCAGTATCTTGGCTGCTTGTGTAAGGTGATTGGCCCAACTGAAAGGGATGCTGGGATCAAGAATCCACTGTAAACGCTCGTTCCTGCAGGGGCTCGGGTTTGCTGACCGAAACACGTGAGCTTCAGCGTTTTCTTGACTGTTGAGTTGAGCACCAGATTGTGACTTGCCGGCCGACGGCGCAAGAAGACGAATAGTCACAGTCCAACTCAGTGTTGTACATGTGAGACACCCACCAGATGTCCCGCAGGCCTGGAACTAACATCAATGCCGCTTAGTCTTGAAACGCTCAACCGAATCTCAACTTCTCGACCCCCGACTCAACATAAGCACATCGGAGACCGCAATACTGCTCCCTTCATCAACATTCTGACCATGGGGGAGATCATATTCAGCCCGGAACTCACGATACCTGATGTCTTGCTTCTGCGGAACCTGGCCGACGACATCCAACGCCACGAGGAAATCAAAGGAGCGAACACCAACGTCGACCGCGATGAGGGCTACTCTAGTACCGGCTCCGGAGCCCCCAAAGCCGTCTCCGGTGCGTGGCTTTCCTACGAGCTCATCTTCTGGACCAGATGACTGACATCAGAGACAAGCATCACAGAGTACGGCATCTCGGCCGAGAGGGACGCCAGCGACATTCAAAAGCTGACGGGATTCAACGACCCCGAGAGCAAGGACTTTGAGCCGAGCGTGATCTCATCCCTCGATGTCGGCGACCTGCGCGCCAAGCTTCCCGCCGTCGTGTACGAGCACGTCGTCCTGCCGTACATCGCCTGGGCCCGCAAGATTGTGCGGCACGAGACGGACGTGCTGATGCTGACGCACCTCATCCTGTACTTTTCCACGTCGCTGCCCAGCGCCGTCCTGCTCTTCTACCGCTTCAGCTACCTCCACGGCGTGTTGCACTTCGCCATGCAGTTCTGGTACATGGGCACGTACACGCTGATGATGCACCAGCACATCCACATGCGCGGCATCCTGGCCAAGCGGCCCCTCCTGCGCCTGTTCGACACCTACTTCCCCTACCTCACCGACCCGCTGATGGGCCACACCTGGAACACGTACTACTACCACCACGTCAAGCACCACCACGTCGAGGGCAACGGGCCCGACGACCTGTCGTCGACGCTGCGGTACCAGCGCGACGAGCTGCTGCACTTTCTGCACTACATCGGCCGCTTCTTCTTCCTCATCTGGCTCGACCTGCCGCTGTACTACCTGCGCAAGGGCCAGCTCGCCAACGCGGGCCGGTCGGCCTTCTGGGAGCTGTCCAACTACGCGGCCATCTACGGCATGTACCGCCTCAACAGCCGCGCCGCCGCGTTCGCGCTGCTCGGCCCGCTCCTGCTCATGCGCATCGGCCTGATGGTCGGCAACTGGGGCCAGCACGCGTTCGTCGACGCCGACGAGCCCGACTCGGATTTCCGGTCGAGTATTACGCTGATTGACGTGCCGGTACTGTCCCTCTTTATCATCTTCCACCCCAAACCAGACTGGGTAGCTGACTCGTGTGTGTGTGTGTATAGAGCAACCGCTACTGCTACAACGACGGCTACCACACCTCGCACCACCTCAACCCGCGCCGCCACTGGCGGCAGCACCCGGTCGCGTTCCTGCAGCAGAAGCGGACCTACGCCGAGGAAAAGGCGCTCGTGTTCCACGACATCGACTACCTGATGATCACTGTGCGGCTGCTCATGAAGGACTATGCGCACCTCGCGCGCTGCCTGGTGCCGATCGGCGCGCAGATGGATCTGACGATGGAGGAGAGGGCGGAGATGCTGAGGAGGCATACGAGGCGGTTTGGGGAGGAGGAGATTAGGGTCAAGTTTGCGAGGGGGGAGGCGGTTAAGTCGAAGTAGGGTACCTGCTGCCTACGGGATATACCCAACTGGTACTCAGGCTGGGTAGTAATAGCGGTGGTGGCGGTGGTGGTGGTGAGAGTTGAGAGTTGGGGAGAGGTTGGAGCGGCTGTGTTGAGTTAATGCGAAGGATCCAGAGAGCTGGGAGTGACTAGATGGGGTGTAATCACTACTGTAAGTAGATAAGTTGTTTCGTAGACATAGACTAGCACATACGGCCATAGGCGGTAGAAAGCTCGGGATCCCGTCCGCTCTCCCCGCGATAAACTACCGACCGCCGAACCAGTAGCTGGGTCGGTGACGACCAGCGAATCCTCGGTGTTGTATGTGTTGCTTTTTCTTTTCCTCTCAGTCTTTTTGCACTTTGGGCTCTGGCAGTCACTTGCTGTTGATGATGGCAGCATCACGGTTCGTGGCTGTTAGCCTTCCACTTTGATTGAAGTCTCGAGAGAAGATGGAATGTCTGGTGAGTTGTAAATCACATTTGTCCCCCTTCAATCATAATAGTTCCACTCCCTTGTATTCCTTGCTTGTGGTTGAGAACCAGGGATCCCAGCGGAGATACAAGTACGAACTGGATTTGAGTTATCGTGAACCATGAACAACAACAATGCTCATTCACAGTATCAAGTTATGGCAAACAGCATTGTGTAAAAGTGAATATGCGGTGGCATTGTCATGGTTGTTTTGCTAATTGTTGCTTGCGCGTCGATCGTCGCGGCATGACAAGGCATGACACGGCATCGCATGGTTGATCTCCGCTGAGTTTGGGGTATTCGTCGGGGCTGACGGCACTACAATCGGGTTCCTTTGGCGGCTCTGTCACCCTGCAGTGGATGGATGGCCCTTGGTCAACTTCAGTTGAGTGAACTTGGTATTTGGACATGTCGGTCTCCAACCACGGCTGAGATGACAGCTCACAAGGACCTCAGCACTTGGCAGTCAGCCATCAATGCAGGGTTGTCTGCTGCAACTTTCCCCACGACACGGTGCTGTGGGGTAGCTTATGCTCTGCGCTACTGCATGCCGCATGAATAGCGTGCCGATGGCGTCTCAACAAAGATCCTGGAGGACCCTGGAGGCCGCCGTCTTCTCCACGGCGACAGGCGGTGAATTCCTGTGAGAGGGAGAACATGTCGGCCCGTAATGAAGATATTCCCAATGCTACCCAAGGGATTCGGGATATAAAAAGACACATATGATTAGCCGTAGCCGCCCCCGGTTGCAAGATGCGAGATGGGATGCAGACTGCAGATTGGGGTTATTTAAGCGCGGCGCGTCTTTGACGTCCCTGTCACTCCCGATGCGACATTGGCACAGCCAACGCCCAGGAACCACATCCCCGTGCTGCTGCAAACGGACAAGTTCCCGGCTCGTTCCCCAGAGCACCGCCATGATAATCCCCTTTTGCCGTGATGAAGGGCTCGTGTTTGTGCCCTCGACAAGGGAGATTGGAGCTTTGGGCGGCCCCCGAACCAAGCTTTTTGGGGTTGTCTCAGGGGGCATGGCATGGTGGAGAGCGGAGAGCGGAGACCAGGGCCCAGGGGCAGGGGGGCTTCCCGTCCAGATGCGGCGCGAGGGGCCTGCAATTCGGGACCCGCGTGTCTGTCACACGCTCGGCGACGGGGGGCGTACCGTTATTTATCTGTTGCAGGCGCGGGTCCAGCAGATTTTCTTCTTTTTCTTTTCTTCCAACACCCTGGGAGCCTGACCGCCGTCGACCACTTCCATCACCATCACCAGCGTGGCCAGCAAACGACGTTGCGTTCAGCCTCCAGCACCGAAAATCACCCCTATCGACCGCGTGTGCGCTTTGACCACGTTTCAATACCGCAAAGATGCCTGGCATTCGTAAGTTGCCCTTTCAGTGTCTGTTTTTTTGCGCTGCGGTCGGCCGCGGCGGTCGAGGCGGTCGAGGCCACCGAGTCAGGCAAGGCCAGCGACCGCCGCGCCATTTGACGGGCATGGCGGCCTCGAGCCTTTGAGGAGCAGCGTGTCGCCTGGCCGCGGTGGCTCCCTCAGCAGACGGCGAGAGCGGGCGGCTAACCAACCTTTCTTCCCACAGCGTTTGGCGCGCTCGACAACCTGAAGGGCAAACTGAAGGCCGCTTTCAAGAATCGCGGCGAGAAGAAGGCCGCCAAGAAGACCGAGGAGCCTGGTGCGGCTGGCGGTGCGGCTGCGGCTGCAGCCCCGGCTGCTGCTACCACGGCTGCCGCTACTGAGGCTACCAAGACCGACGCTACCAAGACGGAGACCGCTGCCGCCGCGGCTCCGGCTGAGGCTCCTGCCGGTGAGTCGCCCTGAACAATTGAGACGCCCATCGAGGGATTGGTGCTGATGGAATGGCGACACAGCTGAGACGGCTGCCGCGCCCGCTGCCACTGGCGAGGCCCTGGCCGCCGAGCCGAAGGCTGAGGAGGCTCCGGCTCCTGGTATGTTGGAAACACAAACAGCAAGCCCATTGTCTGCATGCTGACCGTTCCCAGCCGCGGCTGCTGCCGAGACCACGGCTGCTGCGGCCGCTCCGGCCGTCGAGGCCACCCCGGCCCCCGCTGCAGCCCCCGCTGTGGCTACCACCGAGGCCACCACTGCGGCCGCCCCGGCCACCGAGGCGACTGCTGCTCCCGCTGAGGCGGCTGCAGCTCCCGCTGCTACCGAGGCTCCGGCTGCCACTGAGGCTCCGGCCGCTACCGAGACCACCGCGGCTCCGGCTGCCGACGCTCCGGCCGCCGAGGAGAAGAAGGAGGATGCAGCCGCCGCTGCTACTCCGGCTCCGGCCCCTGCGGCTGCGGCTGCGGCTGCTCCGGCTGCTCCCGCGGCCCCGGCCGCCTAGACTCTAACCGACAACCTTTCCGGCGGCTAATTCCACGACACGACGAGATGACGGACGGACCGATGGGATATCGGGAGGGCGGTGTAGAGGGCCAGTGACGCAGGGATGGGCTCACTTCTTTGGCGATGGTTTTCGCGCGGCAGATATGCTGCTGAAATGGGAATGATGCCCATGATACCACTCGGTGCTTGGTGATGGTGCTGGTGCTGGTGCAGTGCTGGGTGCTTTGTTTTTGCGGGAGCGTGGCTTTAAGATATCCCATACTCGATACCCACCGTTAATATGAACGCGTTTCTTTTGAGTGTTGGGATCGTGGGATGGCTCGTGTGGTGGCAGAAAAGATGGGATGGAAGGGAGGTTCCAAGGGGTATCCCAATTATCTCAGAAAGTAACCCATCAGAGATATACCAAGGTACATGCATCCAAACAACGCCCGGCTGCTCAGTCCTCATCCCCATCCTCATCCTCGTCCGACTCATCATCATCGCCTGGATCCGGCATGACAATCCGGTTAAGGTGCGTAATCTACCCCAAGTCAGCAAACCACACCCACACACGCCGTTGAGCGAGGAAAGGAAGACTCACAAACCCAACCATATCCCCCACAACACTTGCCACCTCCTCCTGCCCCCTCACGTCAGTAAACACCCCATCGGCAACCTTCCTCCCCACCGTGAAGTTTTTCAACTTGAGCAGCTGCATATCCCGATGCTCGGGTATAAACCCCTTCGGCCGAGTCTTCAAGGCCCCCTCCTTATTCCGTTCCGCGAACGCCCTCAACGCCTTTTCCTCCCCACCATCGTCACCCTCCTCCTCCTCCTCGTCCTCCTCCACCTCCTCCATTTCCACTACCCCACCCTTCCCCCCCCTCTTCACCCTCCCACCCCCGCCTTTTGACCCCCTCCCACCACCACCAGTAGTAGCAGCACCAGAAGAAGAATTCCCTGTAGAGATGCCCAAAAACCGCTCCTTAAACCCCTCCCCATTCAAGACGCGCCTCCACCGCGCGGGCCGCTCGTCGATGCTCGCGCGCAGCTTGTGCAGCGCGGGACCGTCGGGATGCCACAGCCCGCCGCCGACGAAGCACGCGCCGGGCTCGACGTGCACGTAGTAGCAGGCATAGGGGCCCTTGCGGCCGGTGCGGGAGAAGGCGGCGGAGAAGTGCGGCTTTCTCAAGGTTAGTATAGCGCACACGGAAGGTGTTGGAGGGTGTGGGAAGGGGGGAGGGAATACCTTGTAGGGCGTCGGGTCGTTGCTGAAGCGGATGTCGCGGTAGATGCGAAAGTTGACGTCCTTGAAGGGGAGGTCGGGGATGGTGGGGTCGGCGGCGATGATCTTGTCGGTGAGGGTGGTGACGTAGGATTCCCAGTCCTTGAGGGCGCGGCGGTACTCGGCGTCGTGGGCTGTGTTCATCTTATTAGACGGCTGTTTTGGAGAAGATGGGTACGTTGCGTTGCGGGCTTACACTTCAGCCACGTCCGCTTGTTGTTCGCCTTGAGGTCCGCGAGAAAGGCGAGCGTGTTGGGGTGCAGCCGGTCGTCGGCGTACTCGACGCCGCCCGTGTCGCGCAGCTGGGGCAGCGGGATGAAGGTGACTTTTGGCGGGGCGTCCTCGTCGAATTCGTCGTCGGTTGCCTCGGCATCCGGCTCTACGTTCTCTGCTTCCTCCTTGTAGCCGTCCCCGTTTTCGTCGGACTCGGGCTCGAACTTGGCCTTCTTGGCCGGTCTTCCCCTGCCACGCCCCTTTTTTGGCGTGCCTTTCGTGCCATCGGACTCCGACTCTGGCTCAAAGTATTTGCTCTTCTGGCCTGACGAGCTGACGCGCAGCGACCGGCGACGCGTTGCGGGCGCGTCGGGACTCGCGGGGGCCTCCTCGGCAGCAGGGGCGGATTTGCGCTTTCGGGCAGGCATGGTAAGTGTGGTGCTGCTGATGGCGACTGAGATTTGATGCAATCAAGGCGAAAGGAGTCGATGCCCTTGAATTGGTTGATGACGTCGACGGAGAGAGTGGACGCGTGGACTGTCGCATTCAGCAAAACCACGTTCACGAAAGCACGTGATCTTAATCAGGCGGCCTTATGTCAGCTCCTCACTTCCTCCATTTCTTAACTGCTCCATCATCCAAGAAAGAAACAGTATCTCTCTTTGTCTTTCCAGATTTCTTTTCCTTTCCTTGTATTTATTCTTCTTTGCCATTTTCCTTTTAATGTTTCTTCTTTTCTATTTCCCTTCCTTTCTTGTATTTCGAGCTTAGGGATCAATACAAGAGTTTTACGCAAACAAACAGACAAGGGTTAAACTGCATGCACTTGCGAGAACGAATATACAGGAAAATGTGCATCTAGTCTTGCAGAACACTGACTACAAGCCCGCAGTGCCCACCCTTATCGGCTTCAGCAACAGACATGCCTCGGTCCTACGCATGTATTTTGCCACCTTGTTTTCTCACTTACGCCCTGAACCCGCACTGAAGGCCTAATGGCCAAAAGGGCGTCCCAAGCCGAACACCGCACCCACACCCGATCGCCGGTGCAGAAGCAACGTTGTATCCGATTTTAAGCGGCCCCTCCCCGTCCCGGCGCCGCCTTCTCCACCTGTTCGGCGCCGTCCCCACATGAGACGCAGGAGACCTGGAGATAACTTTACCCCACACTGCCATCCGATGCCCCTCTCCGACTCCAACTAACATGTGAGTTGTGAGAGATGATTATTTATTGAGCACTCACACTTACACACTTACACACTTACACCACCACACCACCCACTCACCAACCCAACCCAACACTCCCACAACCATCCACCCCCAAACAACACGATGCCACCCCCCGACCCGCACCCCCTCCTCACCACCCTCCGCACCCAAGGCTACGTCATCCTCCCGTCCCTCCTCACCCCCGCCGAACTCGCCGCCCTCCGCGCCGCCGCCGCCAACCTCACCGCCACGGCCCGCACCGGCGCCTGGCCGCACGTCCGCACCGTCGGCAAGCAGTTCCCCCCCTGGGACGCCTCCCTGGTTCCCTCCCAAGCCGGCATCTGGGGCGTGCAGCACCTGCTCCACCCCGACCTGCCCGTTTCGCCGGAGGAGAGGGCGTTGTTTGTGAGATTGTATTTTCACGAGCGGTTGTTGGGTGTTGCGAGGGAATTGCTGTCTATTCCACCGTCACCACCACCACCAGATGGAAACGGTGGGGAGGGAGATGAAGGCGGCGGCATGACAATGGAGCTGCTCAACATGCTCGTCCGCCCAGACGGCGACCAACCTTTCGCCCTGCGCTGGCACAGGGACGACATACCCGCGACCGCGACCCCCCAAGAGGAGATGGAGCGCTTAAAGAGTCCCGGCGAGGCGTACGTGCACACGCAGTGGAATCTGCCGCTGTTCGACGACGACAGCCTGCTCGTCGTCCCTGGCAGCCACGCGCGCGCGAGGACCGATGCCGAGAGGAGCGCGAGTCCGTATGAGGAGGGGATGCCGGGGCAGGTGAGGGTGGTGCTCAAAGCGGGGGATGTTGTCTTTTACGATAATAACATACTTCATCGCGGGGTGTATGAGGTGGGAAGGGAGAGGATGACGCTGCATGGTTCGGTGGGGCATGTTCAGGGGAGTCGGGAGCGGGCGAGGAACGTGCTGCAGCATGGGGTTGGGGAGTGGGTTGATCGGTGTGACTTTCAGGGGCTGGGGGAGGGGAGGGAGAGGCGGACGGCTGAGGGGATGAGGCGGCGGTTGGTGCAACTGGGGAGGGAGAATGAGGGGCGGGATGTTGGGTTTTCGTTGGAGGGGTAGGGTGCTCTTCTCTTGGGTGTAATTGTGGGCAGGTAATGAGATCGGAGACCTCTTAGTACAAGTCCACCTTATTTACAGACTCCCTCTGTCATCAACCGCCCCCTCAACAACCCGATTTCCTCCTTAACCATCCATCCCCCTTAACCACCCCCTTGTCCACCCCCTTAACCACCTCTCAACCACCCCACAACCACCCTCTCAGCTACTCTTATAAACCGCCACGTTCGACGCGAACGTATTCACATTATCCGCAAACCACGCCACCCTCCCCCCATTCCGCGTAATCATCTCCCTCGTCCCAATCGTATTGACATTATACAGATTCACATTCGCCGCGGACCCCTCAATCGAGACAATCCGCTGCTGGCACGTCTGGCCGGCCGCAAACGTCGAGCACGCCGTGCTGTAGTCGCTAAAGAACGAGTACAGCCCGCCACCATACATGAACACGTCGCGCGAGTCGATAACCCGCAGCCCCCACGCCGCAGCGCAGTTGCCCTCGACGCCGGCACACGACGCGCTGAAATCCGGGTCGCGGAGCGCGACCACGGGCGGGAAGGGTACAAGCGCGTTGGGCGTGGGCTGGAAGTAGGGGGTTTCGGTCTGGATCTGGCCCATGAAGATGTTGCGCGTGTTGGCGAACTGGTACTGGTAGAGGACGAAGTGCTCGGAGCCGGTGCCCCAGAGCCAGAAGGGGCCCGTTTCGGATTCGATGTCTGCCAGGGTCAGTCCTCTTATTCTCCATGGCGGGCTGGCACTTACAAAGACCGCGCCCGGCGTAGATGGTAATCTGCGTGTTCTGCGCCTCGTCAATGTCGTGGTCGGCGGTCCTGTTCCCGCTGTCAGCCTCATCACTTCTACCCTTTCACAACGATCCCAGGGACCTACCAGATCCACACATTCTCCATGTACAGCCCGCTCGCTCCCCGCGTGACATGCATCCCCATAAACGCAACGAGACAATTCGGGTTGACGGCCGCGTTGCCCGGCGTCTTGAGACACTGCGCCACCTGCTGCTGCGTGCCCGTGAACCCGCCAATGCGCACATGGACGTCCCACATCCCGCTGGGCGCGCCGCTGCTGCTCGCGAGATTCCACTCAATGCACGTCGCGCCGGCCTGCACGCCCTGCGTCGACACGATAAAGTCGCTCAGCTCGACCTGCCCCTGCTGGCCCGAGGTCGCGCCGACCTGGACGACCGGCCTGGGGTTGTTGATGTCGTTGAAGAAGCCCCCCGCCGACATGATGACGGGGAACGACTCGCCCACGATCCGGGCGCCCGGTGGGATGCGGATCGTGCTGGTGACGCGGTAGAGGCCGTAGTCGAGGAAGAGGATCTTGTTCTGCGCGACGGCCGTGTTGATGGCGTTTTGTAGCGCCGCCGTGTCGTCGGTTGCGGCGTCGCCTCGGGCTCCCGCTGAGCGGACCGAGAGGAAGGATGATGCGGGCAGGGTCTCGTACTGCGGCTTGGAGCGCGTGTAGTACCGCCCGTTGGAGAGGAGCACGCCGGGCCGTGGGTTGGGGGTGATGGGACCGGCGAACTTGGTCGGCCCGGAGGATGCGTAGCTGTGGCCGTTGCCCCAGGCGGCGATGGTCATTGATCCGCCCGTTCCGGCGAGCATGGTCCCGCTGGGGCCCTTGACCGCGACGGGGACGTTGTTCAGCGCAATGTTCTCCATCACCAGGCTGCCGGCCGTCGCAGGGTTGGAGCTGGTGGTCCACGCGGTGAGAATGGCAACGGGCACGTTGGTGAAGGTGCTGTCGATCAGAGTGACGGAGCCCACGTCCAGCTTGTTGTTGGAGCCCCCTGCCGACATGTCGATACCCACCTGGCAGTTGTTGATGGACAGCCCAGCGTATGTCCAGCCCCAGTCCCAGATTTGGATGATGGCTTCACTTGTTAGCCCCCGCACAACTCGGCCCCTATCCACACTCACCCGTCTTGCAGTTGTTGAACCTAAGGTTCCGCATCGTATACTGCTGGTTGCCCATGCTGGCGCCGGTCGCACCGCCATTGAACGTGAGGTCCGTCATGAAGCCTCCGCTGCCCTCTTCGATGAACAGCCCAACATGGACCACGTCTGCCGTCGCGGGCATGTTAAACACGATGTTTTGGAGACTGGTCGCCTGAGACGTCGGCCAGTGCATCCCCGTGGCAGCCGTTCCAGGGGCGATGGCGGTCGTGTCGAGGACAAAGTTGCGCACTTGCCGGAAGAAGACATTCTGAGACTTCCAGTTAAGCACGGGGGAGTAGTAGGGGTTGCCGTCGATGAGGCCGAAGCCAGCAAAGTTCGACGTCGCCTTGAGTGTGGGCGGGGCCGCAGCGTCGCCGATGAGTTGGGTGAAGTAGGCTGGGAAGATGGACGACGAGATCAGGTATGTACCGGCGGGGAAGTAGACCACTGCCGGGGTCATGGTTGTCGATACCTGGAGACCCATAAGCACTGTAAACTGCCATTCACCCAAAGCCAACTTACACAGTTCTTGTTGCAAGGGTTCCCAGCATTGATGGCAGCATTGATAGCCGCCGTGTCGTCCGTGACGCCATCACCTAATACCGTATCAGCCACACATCTTCCCGAGCCAGTGTCGGCAGTGTCAAGAAGCACCCACCCCTTGCGCCGTAGTCCCTCACGTTGCGAAAGACGGGATAGTTCGCTCCAGCAAACGGGGCAAACCCCTGATCTGCAAAACAGTTAGCCACACCACAGCAGACAACTAAGCCAGGAGCCCTCACGAGGAATTTGCCCAAGCCAGTGTCCCTTCACCGTCGCTACAAGGCTGGCAGCAGCCAGTAACGCTGAGACGAAACGCATGACGGCCACTTCTTACCGGCTACGCAGCCGAGCTAAGGAGAGGCAGAAACGAAAGCAAGGCAAGTAAACAAGCCCGTTCCGCCAGTGGGTGTCTGAAGGAGACCTTTCATGGTGGGCGGTTGCCGGGTAATATAATATACTCCCTGGCGGCCACACCCTCATTCCACACAAGAGACAGGAAGTTACCCGTGAAACAACTCCACGTGTGCAGTTACAGGGAGGAAAGGGGGATGCTCTAGACCAGTGTGCTATCCCCCAGCACCGGCGAGCGAGCCGCATAGCACCATCTGGAGAGCATAATCCCACGTACTTGGTCGTCTGCATGCTAGGAGATGTAACCATCAACTACGCCAGCAACCACATTCACCAGCCAAGACGTTGCCCACGATCTGGCCGCCCACCAACGGGCCGATTGTGTCTGGCACCATGGCCGGGTTATGCTCCCAAAAGCAAGCATTTGTCCGGGCTGGGTAGCTTTGGAGATGGCGGCTGGAGCCAAGAGCTAGTTGCCTGGCACCGGGGGGTTAAGGAATGCTGTTGCTCTGCGGCCGCTGCGTGTAAGAGACATGAAAATTCCTACCACCATACTCCGCTTCATTGGGCTTCAGCTCGGCCCAGCAACCCCTGACTTCAAAGGACCTTTCGAGCAGGTTGGGGGGTTCGGCATGAACATACCACCCTCGGGTGGTAACGCTGGCTGGGCACCTTCTTCCATGAGACTGTCGGCCACTACTGCCCACTAGAGCATGTCTCACCCAGAGCACTTGGCGGCTGGTGAGCATGACGGAGGCGCTGGGCACACCGGTAACGTCCTGTGACTCGCATCTCGATCTGAAGCCATCCCGTTTTGCTCGGGACTTCGCGACAGGATGCGGGAAGGGCGGCAACAAGCGAGTGGTCTGGGGTCGGAGAGGGTGCATGATGTGAAGTCGGCCATTTGATGAAGGGGTCAGTCGCGCCCCTGAAATGCGTTTGGAGGTTCTGATTCGCCCAAGCGGCCGAACTTCTCAGCGAGTGCCGGAGGTAAATGGGGGCGAATAAGGCCGGATACTACCCGCCCATTGCCGCGGGTGACCGCGACCCACGAATCGCCGATCAGAGATCGCAGTTGTGACTCCGTTGTCTTGGACGTGCTGAGACCTTGCACTCTTCACATTCCTAACTCTGCAAGGTAGCGTAGCAAAGCCAGGCTGCAATGAGCGATGTCACATCGCAGGCCAGAGACCCGGCGAGCGGAGAGGATTTTCCCAAACTCACCGGCTAGTGCCGGAGTCCGGGGCCGTTCTGCAAGGCATAGCCTCCATAAACCCGTGGACCCGGGCGCGCGCCGGGAGCTGGCGGAGCCGGACCGGGCCTGGTTCATCACGCGCCATGGGCAGCTGGGAGCAACTCACTTCCGGCCATCGGACACAGCGTCAACGATTGCTCCGGACAGGCTTGAGAACGACCTGTCCAGGGAAACGTTGCTTGTGTGTTTTCGACCCCGCCGCGCCCTCTGGCTCTCAGGTTACGGTGGTTTCTCCTGAGCAGGACTTGTTGTTTAACTTCCTCGATCCTCACTTCGGTACGATGCTTCTCTTAGCCGCGGATCTTCTTTGATGGTACGCACCCGATGCTGTTGTGGTCGGAGGTCAAAAATCCATTATGCTCGCGGCCGTCCAACTTGGGAATAAAACACCTGCGTCCGCAAGACGCCTCGATGTTTTCGAAGAGCAGATCGAAGCGCCGAGTGGGAAGCGAGTGACACTACGCACTCTCCAAATGAGCCACAAGCTCGAGTTCACGTCTGATAATCCAAAGCCTGGCCCCGTCGCGCCGATTTATCTATTCCCGACAAGCAGGCCTCGATATTTGGGCTCAGAAGTCGGTAGTTGTCGAGAGATGCAGAGTGCGTCGACGCAGGGGCCTCGCTTGTCCTGAGGACGGAAGGACGGAAGCACGCAGAGGCCACGCTCTGACGCCGGCTCGTTAGTTCAAGGTTCTGCAGCGCCCTAGTAGCGCGTGGTGCATCCTGCCGCCGTGATGCTGTGACTAACGAGGCGGGGCAGTCGCGGTAAACCTGATACGGGAGTCAGGAAGGCTGTGGCACGCAGGTGTCGATCCCCTTGACCGAATTCTGCCTATTTGAAGCGAGGACGGCGACATGTGAGATGCGGCAGTACCTGAAGCCCTGGACGCGACCGGGAATCACCAGCAACGGGTTGATAATAACAGGCCAGCTCGCTCCTTGATGCCCAGGGCTCCTGATGCCTCCACGACTCCTGCAGCCCAGCCAAGCGTCCAGCCAAGTCGCGGAGAAGCTGATATGGAGTTGCGGTGTGCAGTGGTGCTGGACAGATGGTTCCAGCAGACCGAAAGAGCCCCGTCGTTGCCGTGGTGCGGGCAGCGGCACCAACCATCCTCAACAAGTGGCGGCAGTGGACATTCCGCGACGCAATCAGGTGCTGAGCCGCTCGGTTTCCCAGCGCCGCCGAGGCGCCCCTGTTCTCCGCACTTCAGAGCTTGTGCGGGGGGCTCCCCTCCTGACAGGGGTAAATTCCGAGCTTCCCCAGATCTCCAAGCCAAGCACCTCCACTCACCCCACAGTTGCTGCTGTCGGGGACATCACAAGCCAAGTGAGCGCGCTGGCGCCAGGAAGCGTCATGAAAGAGCACGCGCATATGACAGCGGTTGGCAAGTGTGTGGCCGAGTTCGTCGGAAGGCGAAGGCGGTGAAGGCGAAGCTTGATTTCCCGTCCGCGCGCCCCCGTGGGGTTTTGCTTCCGAGGCTGTCGGTCGACCAGGATTGCACACTCCCTCGGTTCCGGTTCCGTGAATGCAATTGCAGCGGCAGGGTTTGGAAACGCACCCCGCTTTTTGGTGTAACGTGAAGAGCTCGGCTCTTCACCCGCCCAAGGTGCGCCCCGTGCTCGAGGGGAAATCGATCTGAACTCTCCTTGAGATGACGGGCGATGTGGAAGGTGCTGTGGGACGGGTGAGAGCGGCCGTTTGATGTATCTGACGCAGGGCGGGATTGATTTTGTCCGCGTCGCCAGAGCCGAGGCGAGGCTGGTCTACTGTGTAGGGACGCGGCGGGGTTCGAAGTGAAACGGAACTTGACAAAACCCGGCGGTAATAGAGGAGGGGTGAGTACCTGTAGTGTTTCTGGTAGTCGGTCCCATTGAGCTCACGGAAACAGGCGACTCTTCAGTCGAAGGTGGTTCTTCTCTTTTCACGTCCGAGTCTCCTCAGCGAGGGCCAATCCAGTCCAACCCCAACGAATGCAGGAGCCTGGGGAACCGACCCCGCCCCCACATTCGGTGCGGAGGAGAAATGAGCTGATGTTCCAATGGGGAAGGACCCGGAGAAGGGTGTGGAGCAAGCAGGGGCCGCCAAACGCACGTCCCCAGCAAATGCAGTGGGTGCCGTCATCAAGGAAACAGCAGCACACGACCTTGACAAGGCGAGAATATCAGCTCCTCTTTCTTCAATGAAGAGGGAACCTGAACGTTTTGCATATGGAGCGAGGTAGAACCTGGAGCATCACAGCTCCATATTGCAAAAATTCCGATGAAAATCAGGGACTCGAATAAACTTCATCGGAACAGCAGAAGAAGCAGCACCTTCCTTCTCTTTCTTTGGTGCAGGGATGCGTGGCCACTGGCCAGAACAACTCCCCTTGTTTCCACCCCGTTCTCCCGGCTACGTTACCGACAAAAGCGGTGGTCCTACCTCTATTCCCCGTTTCCCATTTCAAACTTCCCCGCGTTCGCCTTTTGTCACCGCACCATTCATCTCAGTTGCATTCGACATCCGCGCCTGGCTCGCTTGTTCTTTGACCCTATCGCAGATCGTCTGCCTCTTCTCCGCTCTCCGCTCTCTCCACATCCCAGCTCTGATATTGCTTCATCAGTCTTGTTCCTTTTTCCTCCTCACGCGGCGCCTGCATGTCCGCATTTGCCCAATCCTGAAGCCGACACCACTCCCGCCCGAGCTGCAGGTGCCAAGCCCAATACTCGAAAGCGCTCCCAACCCGGGTCGCGTCTTCAGACCTTCCGCCTGGCCGCCATAACCCACGACTTGCGGCCCACCACTCGGCCATCGTCCCCCGCAGCCTCCAGCGGCTTGGTGTCCTTGTCACCTGTCTTGCTGGATCAACCCTTACCCCGCTTGCCTGTCCGTGCCACCTGCCGCCTGCCGCCTGCCGCCTGCGTGGGTGCACCGCTGTCCAGGAGCGTGTTCTTGAGCTGGGGCGCACCCGCGCGTCGGGCACACAGAGATCTGGTTACCTCTCGTGGCACTCTTGGCCAGCGAGTGAGCGACGGCGGATGCAGGACAGACAGCTGGTATTTGTCGTGCGTGTAGGCGGGCAGCAAACAGGGTGCATTCACAGGGACCTGACCGGCAGCCTGTCCGTGGACGACAGGACGGACGAGATCAACTCGAGGGCCGCGCATTGCTATTCCATATCGAGGCGGGCGTGACCTCGACGCCTTGATTCGGCCATTTTGTCTCCCACCGACAACACCCCGCAGTACCTTGTTTGGCAGTATTTGGCCGCCAGCCCTCCCCTCTTACTCCTCCCTTCCCCCTTTCCCCCACTCTCGAGGGGGCCGCAAGGTGCTTTCTCCTCCGCTACACTGGAGCGTCTCCGTTTCGATACCCCAATTGGCACAGAACACGCTCGTTTCTTGCGCAATGTTGCCGCTCCAGTCAATCGAGGCGTCGCCCCCGTCCAACCACGCCGACGAGAACGGGGAAACCCGGCAGCAGAAGCCCAAGGCGCTGCCGTGCAAGTACTGCAGCAAGCGCTTCAGGTCGGTGACTATCATCACTACCCCGTCCGGCTCCTCTAGCCGTATATTGGCTTACATTGACCTCTCATATTAGACGTGTGGAGCATGTCCAGAGACACGAGAGAACCCATACCAAGGAAAAGCCCTTCGCCTGTGGCTGGCCTCGTTGCGGGAAGACGTTTGGGCGACGGTGAGCGAGTCCTGTTTGCTATACACCCTTTGTGCTTTTGTGCTGCCTCCGCATGGGATCTGAGCCCTGGCCTGGCTCGCACAGGCTCTCCAGCGTGGTCCCCCCGTGCTACCTCCCTCGGCGGCCTGCCCCCCAAGATCCCCAAGCTCCCACCTTCTCTCCCGCTACTCCATATCTTGACATCTTGCCCTCTATCAATCACCCACTTCCTTCAGCTCAAGGACGACAGGTTCTCCGAGGCACCTCTTGTCGTCCACGTCGCCCATTCACCTAAGTCCCCCTTCGTGATGAACATATGCTTATATGGACATCAGGGACCTACTTGTCCGCCACGAGAAGCTTGTCCATCTCAACGAAGGCAGCAGCAACAGGGATGGCGGCCGGCCTCGGAAGCCCTCCTCGGCGGGAGTCGCTCCTGGCCCACCCGAGAGTCAGGTTGACACCGAGATGCTTGGTATGCAGCAGCAGCATCCGCAGCATCAGCAACAACAAAAGCCTCGGCCGGTGCAACCCCAGTACCAGCCAGACCCTGTGCAGCAGTCGTCTGTAGTGTCATCGCATCCGCCGGACTCGCGCCTCGCCACGCGAGCACCTGCATGCAACCTCGATCTCCTCTCCGACGCCGCGACACACCTCGCTTCGGGCGGGGAGGTCAACAACATGCAACCGACCATGATGCAAGGCCTCGCTCCGCCGCCAGCAGACATGGCGCCTGCCAAGGCCTATCACGATGCGATGCCGTACGGGGATCGCCCGCGAGATCAGGACCCGGGGGTCTTGGGCCCGGGCTATCCGGCGCAGCCCCCGCCTCCTGCGTTTGACGACTACAACCTCTTCCTCGACGATTACGCCACTACGTCCTCACATTTCCTGCCGCCGTCGCTTGAGGCCGAGCAAGGTTTTGGCATGTGGTCGCGCCCCCCTGGCGCTGAACTGGGACGGGGGTTGTCGAAGCCCCCTTCGGCGTTCCCATCCAGGTTTCCATCTCTCGCACCGGACCTGCGAGATCCATCTGGGGAGACGTCAAGGATACACGAGGATGGAGCACGGGCGCCAATATGGAGGATATCAGCCATGGACCATACCGTCATCCGGAACCGGTTGGATGAGTTCTCCTCAGCCCTTCCTAATGACTTTGTGTTTCCCTCGCGGCACACGTTGAACCGGTTCCTAGAGGGCTACATCAGCGGCTTCCATGACAACCTTCCTTTCCTCCACTTGCCCACTCTGTCCCCTACCGACCTGTCACCCGAGCTGCTGCTGGCAATCCTGGCTGTCGGGGCGCAGTACCGATTCGAAACGAACCGCGGCCATGCCTTGTGGTACGCCGCGAAAGCCGTGGCCCTCGAGCAAATCCGGCGCAGGCACAGCCATGAAGTTCACGGATTGCTGCCCACGCCAGCTGCCTATAGCCCGCATTCCACCCGTCCGTCTCCGAGTGCTGGGTTCCGGCATTCCTTCCCTTCCGTCCACCAAGACCGCCCGATGACACAGGATACGCATCGCGAACCATAGTAAGGCCCTTCCCTGTACGAGACGGTATGCGCAGGTGTTGACCTTGATAGCTCCCCGAATACGCCTCAGTCTCGGCTTGAGACAATCCAGACCCTCCTCCTCCTCTTCGCCGTTGGCCTCTGGGGCGCGAAAGCGATTCTTCACGAGGCCCTGTCTCTCCAGAGTCTGCTCGCCCTCTTACTGCGTGAAGAGGGATTAGTTGCCGAGGCCAACCAGCAAACGACGGATTGGGAGACGTGGGTTCGGCTGGAGGCCAGTACGCGGACCAAGCTCGTTGCCTACTGCTTCTTTAACCTCTGCAGCATCGCGTACAATACGCCGCCGTTGCTACTGACGTCGGAAGTGCACCTCTACTTGCCCAATCCTTCTCGGCTCTGGCGAGCCGAAAACGCCTGGCAGTGGCAGGAAGCCAGGCAGTCCTACCCCAACATGGAGATCTCGCTTCAAGAGGCCTTCGCGCGGCTACTTCACCGCCCCTCACAAGCACCCACCGCTCCGCTTACATCACTGGGCAACTATATTCTCATCCACGCCTTGATTCAACACATTTTCTTGTTGAAGCAGACGTCCTTCTCCGGCATGACACCGTTTGGCATGCAGCGGGGCCTGAAAATGGAAGACGTCGAGGACATCAACCAGGCTCTCCGCGCATGGAGCGTTAGTTTCGAGCACCACCGCCAGCTTCGAGCCAATGATATGGCGGCGCACGGTAGCGGAGAGGGCTACACAGAGGGCGCCGTAGCCTTCAACTCGACGGCATTGCTGAGGCTGGCCTACATCAGGTTGCACACCGACCTGAGCCCGAGCCGGAGCCTCGAGACGCGCGACCACGTTATGATTGCACAGTCGTTTACCGACGCTCCGCTCCTGGTGCGGAGTGCGCGTCTCTGTCGCGCGGTCGTCCAAGCCATCCACGCCCTGTCCATGCTCGTCAAGATGGGAGTGAATTACGTGGCCAAGACAAAGTCGTTGGAGTGGAGCATGCAGCATTCTTGTAAGTCACCAGGCAACCCCCCCACCTTTCCTACGGTCGGGAGATCTGGCCCCGAGAACCCCTTGGCCTGACCTCCTTCTAGTGTGCAATCTAGAGTGTGCCGTCCTCCTGTCCAAGTGGCTCCTCACGTTGGCGGCAATCGGCCCGGCCGAGCCGCCCCCATCAGCCGAAGAGAAGAACCTCCTCGAAATGGTCCGCCGCATGCTGGACGAGACCGAGTTTGCCGTCCCGATTGACCCGTCCCTGGCGGGATCGTCCAGCGGCGGCCACGGCCACGGCCACCACCCGTCGCGGTCTGTGGACCTGTCTGCGACCGACAGCACCAAGCTCCGACAGCTGGCCTGCGCCGTCATCCGGCTGTGGGCTGAGACGTTCAAGGGCGCGCACATCTTTGAGATTGTGCGCATCATTGCCGCGGGGCTGGAGGGGTACGCGGATATGATGGAGAAGCCGAGGGATAGGACGCCGCTGGGGCGGATGGTGCCGAATCAGGGGCTCGGGTGAGAGAGGGCACAGGGCAGCCTGTCTGGCAGAGATGAATGATGATGGAATTTTAATCACGTTGGATGTTCCATTCCGCAGCGGAACGGAGCGGAGCGTGGGTGTCCGCGCCGCTGCGCTTGAGTGACGCGTTCCCATAACCAACCCGGCCGACGGACGGACGGACGGATAAACCGTGTCCGAGATGTATAGCACACCACACCTACCTCACACGTCCGCATGACTATGGGTTTGTGATGCGCCCTCGTCTGTCCTCGGGTGTGTGGGCGTACGCGCTCGAATCATGTCAGATAGGGAAGGGAGGGTACCTCCCTCAAGAGGCCGTCCCCGGTGAGATTATGCGGAACTTCAAACACCTCGATGGTGGGTAGCCCAGCATACAATTTGTCGATATTAGGGATCTCCGACATACGGTTGTATATAGTACACATCTTGATAGAGGTAGATGTTGGCTCTGACAACGTCGCGGTTGCCGGGATGCGGTAATGTCAAGCCGCTGTTTCGGGGGTTGGTTATCGACTTTGCCTCCTGTTGCGTGACATTCCGTGGTATCACTTGCTAGTAGCCAAATAGGGGTGCCCACCGTAAACTAGGTGCCTAACTGATTGCACTAGGTCGATATTGGATGAAGAAATTCTGAGACTGACCAGGTTTCTTTTGATGTTTGGTGTTCAGAAGTCAGGAGGAGTTGAGCTAGGCTCGCCGATGTACCTGGAAATTGCGCCACTGTATGCATAACTGGGGCACAGGAGTCACCGATTACAGCTACCTTGCCTCGGACCACAGTGGCAGATGAAGACAGGAAGGAGGAGAGGGAGGGAGGCAGGCATTCACACAGATAGGACCTTTAAACTCACTCGGACGGCCAACGGATAACAACCAAGAGCCTCAGAGTTGGTATGTGCAAGAGTCGCCACGCCTGTGCTTCAGAAACAACATCACAAAAGTATATTCACCACGTCCTCCTATCCAATACACAAAAAGGGGATATCAGACAGACACCACCGCCCACCCCAATACCTCAAAATCACTATATCCACCGACTCTAAACAGTAAACAAGTCATGGCAATTCCGCCCTGTATCCTAAGTACCAGTGCCTACCCTGCCCTAACAAAAAATTCCTTCTTCCCCCTTGCTCAAGTCAACTCAACTCGACTCGACTCGACCCAACGCGGATTATGTCACACCCCCTTCCATCCGTATACTCCTCTCCCCATCAGACAATATCCACACCCCTCGACCTCAATACATCCATCAGTCCTTACCCAAAATACACACTACCCCTTCACTCCACCTCCTCACCCTCGCACCCTCACTCCCACCCCCACCCCAACTCAAACCCCCCCTCGACCTCCCCGGCTCAACTCTCAAGGCAGTTCCACTCAATAAGCAGCAGTCCGATAATACCCCTCAGCAGCCGGCGCCGACGGAGCCGACGGGGCACCAACCCCTTCATCCCCATGCCTCGGCGCAGACGACCCAGGCGGTACATAAGCCTTGTACTGCGGCTGCTGATGCTGCTGCAGCCCACCCGGACCTCCAATTCCTCCCGGGCCACTCATACCACCCATACCACCAGGACCGCCCGGACCACCACCAACAGTCACCCGGCTAGGCAGCGACTGCCGTGCGTCATACGCCGGCCCGGTAGGCTGCAACGGCGGGGGGGACATGGTTGTCCCCGGCGGCCGGGCAGGGCCGTCTGCTGGTACGGCATCATACCCACCGCCAGAGCCACCATAGGGAGCTGGTTGGGAGGGCTGTTGAGCGTGGTAAGCCGCGTATTGATTGTGCAGGGGTGCAGGTCCGGGACCGTGGCCGTGGCCGTAGGAGGGTTGTCTGAGTTCCGGGCTTGGTGCGGACGGGGCGGGGACGGACGGGGGAGGGATCGAGGGCGCCGTTGGGAGGCTTGAGTTGGAGGCGGCTGCGGTGTAGGGGTCTTCGTCTGGGGTGGGGTAGCCGGAGGAGTAGGCTGCGGCTGGGTTTGCGTTTTGCGGCGCGATGGGGGAGTCGTAGACCGAGGTTGAGAGTTCTTGCGGGCCGCTGCCGTAGGTGCTTTGGGGGCGCGCGGAGGCCTGCGGGGCTTGGTAGGGGGTGTACTGGTTTGCTGGAGGCGGTGACGCGGATGTCTGCAGCGGCGTCGGCTGCTTGCCGCCGGACGGGATCCGCTGTTCTGGGGGACGCTGGGCGTACTGCGGCTGCGGTTGCGGGGGCTGCTGCTGTGGCGCTTGTGGTGGAGGTTGGTTCTGCTGCGATGGAACCTCGGCGCCTGCTACGTAGAACGGAGCAGGAGTGGCTCCGGGACCGGGCCGCTGGAAGGTATTAGGGATAGGGGAGGAGGGTGGATATTGGGATGGTTCTATCAATATTTACATCAGCTACGCTCGGGCTTCCCTCTAGTTCCCAAGCTCAACCGAAGGCGTACCTTGAGCAGGTGCCGGAGTGTAGAACCGCTGCGGTTCTTGTTGCGGAGGGGGCGCGCCGTAACCTTGACTAGGGGGCGGGTAGCCCTGGGGAATCTGCGGACGCATGGCGTATTGGTGATAAGTCGGCCCTGGAGGGTGCGACATGGATGACTCGAGCAGAGCCTCGTAGTCTCTCCTGGCCTTGATGAACTTTTCATTGAGCTGAGTGAAGTCATCTGGATAGTGTCAGCGCCGTATCCAAGCAGATGATATAGCAGGCGAAATACCTTTCTTCTGCGAGTACTTCTCAATCAGTTTAATGAGCTTCGGTCGGATGGCCAACGTCTGGTGGTAGAGCTTCTGTCCGAGAGTCAGCAGCCAATAATCAGGCGAGATAAGAAACAGGGCAGGCATACGGAGATCTCCTCGTTATCCTCTTCCCTCGGCGCGGTGTTGCTGGCACTCAGCAGGGTCAACAGTTTCTCGACGTTTTTGATCTCAGCAAACACCTCGGCCTCCATCTGGGCCTCGCGCTGGAGCTCGTCAGGGGTGGGGTCCGTCAGCTTCTCGACGTAGTTGAGCGGGAAAATGCCCGTCTTCCCCTTGAGCGACCCCCGCCACCAGTCCTTGTAAACGCTCTCCAGGACCGCAATGACGTCGCCCTTCTTGAACTCCAGCTCTCCCGGTTCCGACGGGGCAAAATCGTACAGAGCTCTGACGCGGGACACGGTTGCGGCCGTGGTGCCCGACGGCATGGGCTGGATGGGTGCGGCCTGCTGCTGGCTTGCGGGCCCCGCACCGGCTGGCCCGGCGGCCCCGGACGGCCCCGCAGCTGCTTGGGCAGGCATCTTCTTCCGCTCCTCCTCCTGCAAACTCAATTTGAGCGCGATCTGCAGCTCCTCCTCCTCCTTTTGCCGGTCCACGTCGGTGAGGCTGTTCTTCTGCGGCGCACTGGGCGGCTGGAGGGTCGGGTTGGTCTGCTTGAGGCGGTAGAAGGCATCGTACATGATGCCGAGGTCCGGGTCCGACTTGAACATGTCGGACCAGTCCTTCATGCGCTCGAGGATCTTGGCCTTGACCTGGGCGTGCGTGTTGCGGTCGTTGGCGAGTTTGAGGAGGGCGTCGGTGAATGCGCGGCTCGACAGCTCGCGGTGTATGTTCTTGCCGCAGTTCTGGGAGAGGGCATTGGCGACCTGGTGTGCATGTCAATATGTGATGGTAATGGACGGAGCGGAACGTTGCTCACCTCGAGCGTGTACAGCTGGACATTGGCGTTGCGATGCGCCAGGCGCTTGATCAGGCTAGCGACCGACTCCTTTGGCCCATTCGGGTCGCTGGCGACACGGTCGCAGATCTCCATGATGGCGCCCCAGTCCTCGGACGTCTGGTTCTCGTCGGTGGCCTTGTCTGGGAGGAGAAGTCATTGTCAGCTGGCGCCCCAACCTGCGCGGCATCTCGTTGGGGACAACATACTGATGGCCTCATCGTAGGGCCCGGCCGCAGCCGCTCGGAACATGGTGAGAGCGGGCTGGTGGTAACTCTGGCGGTGGTTGTAGGAAGAACGCGAGCTCGAAGCGTCGGGGATTTCGTATCGACTGTTGGTTGCTCGGCGTCCAACTGCGCTGACGTCTGCGTCAACCTCGTGTCTGTCGCTTGCCCCGCTCGGTGCAGGACTCGGGGGATTTGAGGTTCGGCTTCAAAGAGTACTGCGTTCGCGGTGGGCAAGTGAAAGACCGAGTCTCCAAGCTTCAATATCGAAAGCCCAAGGTTGCGTAAGCGCAAAGTATGGAAGTCGGGGTTTGGCAAGTGATGGTTCGGTGCGTGAGTTGGAAGACGGGGCAGTGCCGCGTGGTTGGTTTGCGTTCTCCCTATGACGGACACCAGGCAGCTTCCATGCAGATTCGCCCCGCACCTTTTGCCAGCTCCGAGCCCCCTGTCAGCTGCCCTGCCCTGCACATCACCCATGCTCGGGCCGCATCGTCACCTCCAGTATCCCCTTGTTCGTTAGCGGCAGACCTGAGGAGAAGAAAAGAAACCGGGATTTCTCTCCATCTTCTACTTTTCCTTTCTAGTTTATTTATTTTATTTTCCTTATTCCTCTTTTATTCCTTTTCTTTTCACTTTTTTCTTTCTATTTACACTCTTTTCTATTAATTCTGAGGTTGGCGACAAACATCAAGAGTGCTGCACTAACAAACAAACAAGGGGTCAATTGGACTTTGTCCTGAACTTGTTTCTTGGCACATTCAACGCCTCGCCTCCATTGCGTACGAGCTTGCGCAGCCACACCAGGCGCACATGGCGGACGACATCGCTCAAGCCTCGTGATGGCGCATTTCGCTACCGCATTTACTGGAGATTATTCGGCGAAGCAGAACGCCATCGACGAGGCACAAAGGCTCCAAATATCAGTCGCCAGGGAATACGCGGATGCCGGCCAAGAAGCTCCACCGTACCATCTCGCCGAGCTCATCGGCAAAGGAAGCTTTGGCCGCGTGTACAAGGCGACTGGCGTCGCATCGGGTCAGGCCGTCGCGGTCAAGATCATTAGCATCGACGAAGGGGACAGCCTCCAGCCTGGCGCGTCCGATACCCTCGCCGACATTCTCAAGGAGGTCAGCACGCTCAAGCTTCTCAGTGACAGCGGCGCAAAGAACATCAACACTGTCATCGACACCCTGCTTGTTGGGCACATGATATGGATCGTCACCGAGAACTGCGCCGGCGGCAGCGTGTCGACCCTGATGCGGCCGACGGGGTGGTTGGCTGAGAAATGGATCGTTCCCATTCTGCGCGAGGTCGCTGAAGCCGTATCCTGGGTCCATAGGCAAGGCATTATCCATCGAGACATCAAGTGCGCCAATGTTCTAATTACAGAGACCGGAGGGGTTCAGCTCTGCGACTTTGGTATTGCCGGCATCATCGAAACGAAGTTCGACAAGAGGAGCACTGTCACTGGAACACTGCACTAAATGGCCCCCGAGCTTTTTGACTCGACTGTTTCATACGGCTCCGAAGTCGACATCTGGGCTTTCGGATCGATGGCCTACGAGATGGCCACTGGACTACCGTCAAACGCCCGCCCAGTCGTTGATCTCTCACAGTTTGGTTCGTATTTGAAGCAACATTATCCTCGCCTCACCGATGATCAGTATTCGATTCAGTTAAAGGGCCTGGTGGCCTGCTGTATGGTGGAGAATCCGACTCAACGCCCGCGGATTGAACAGGTTCAGCAGCACTCGTACATCAACAACACCTCCAAAGACTACCCAACCCACTCGGTTTCAAAGCTCGTCAATGCCTACAAAGTCTGGGAGATGCAGGGGGGAAGCAGATTGTCGTTTTTCTCGGCAGGGGGTGCCCAGAGACCCGCCAGCAGTTGCTCGCCTCCGTTCATGCCTGATGACGAATGGAATTTCAGTGCAGCAGACGAGGAGCTTGACCTCAACCATCCGGACGCCCAGGTTGTATTCGATGTCTATGGCCCCGATGTTTTGAACTCTCCGGCCAGCAGCCTCGCCGTCGCCGACCGCCCAACATCAAAGCATTCAAAGTGCCCCTCGAGAGAGTGTTCGACCCACACACGGTCTCCAACTATGACGAGAACGCTCGGGATTTCTATGGCAAAGCCGCTCAACCACCGACGACCGATCTTCCCTTGCGAAATAGTTTAGCGCAACCGACGGTTCGAGAGTCACTTATCGATCTCGACCTGTCACTCGACGAGGGCGAGTTATCTCAGTTCGCCGACATGGAGACAATCAAACCGGCATCAAGACCGGCCATCAGCCACTCGGTGGATGTTGACCGCCGACGAACCCAGGACTGGACCTTTCCGTCAATGACGCCTGCTTCTCTGAACAATGGCATGCCCCCCTTTGACCTCAACCACAACCACTGGTCTTTTACTCATGTCCAAGATCCAACCCCGGTCTACCCGCAATTTACTCAAGTCAGCAGCCAATCAAGGAGCCAAATGGCACCAACAGCTCAACCAAATCGGGTTTCAGCCTTGAGTCTAATTGATCTCGATGCCAGTTTCGCCATTGATATCGCGGACACCCCTCACCCATCAACCACTGGTTCTGATGCCGCATCCACGAGTCCAGACCTAAAAGCGCCATTCGACCTGGAGCAGCATGCCTTTGACTCGGAGCTTGTTCCAAGGGAGCCGTCTATCTACGTATCTGAGGACATCTATGCCAGCTCACCAAAAACATCCCATGTCAGCTACTCTCCTCCGCAAAGGACGGCTTCAGGTCTGGACGCCGACCACTATCGGATTCCCAGGATGCCCTCTCCCTGGGCCTTCCCTTTGCCGCCATCTGCGTCCGTGATGCAGGGCTTCAGTTCCCAGGAAGAAACAAAGGAGGAGCTCCGCCGCATGATCACAAGTTTGCATGAGCATCTTCAGATCAGCGGCCATGTTCTGGAGACTGTTTCTGGCTGTGTCAGGGGCATTAGATGACAGCCCTTGGTTCTGAGGTTAGATTCGATGTGTAGGTATACAGTCCAAGCCAAAGCGTCTCTCAGAAGGGCCATTTCTTGAAGATAAATAGATTGTTGTATTTATTCTCTTTTGCCTCGTCGGTTCTATTGTTTTCCTCTTTTTCTCCTATCCCCCTTTCGCTTCTTTCTCCTTTACTTTGAAGTCAGGGATAAATGTCAAGATTTCTGCGCTAACGAACAAATGAGGGTTGAACTGGAGGACTACACGTATTCAAAAGCAGAATCTATAGTCGAATCAGACTAGTAACGGCGAACCCGCTAGGTAAGTAGGCATCTATAGATAAGCAACTAATAAGATAATTGCGCTGGGACACATCTCGTCCCTGACCCCGACGGCGTCTAACTCAACATGCTGCGCACCAGAAGGCCCAGCATTGAGGACCACGTCCAAATCTCCTCCCATGCCGCGAACGTACACGACATCACCGCACATTGAACCGCCAGGACGAAAAGCACTAGAGTCGACGAGCCCAGTCCCCGCCCGCCTTCAAACCCGCCCTTCCACCAGGACTCCCACAGCCGGTACAAACACCTGATGCCCACCCAAGTCGCCAGCTTACAGCTCCACGACGCCAGCGGCTTCGCAAGCCAGTGATACTTGCCCGGCTGCTCGCCCGTCCGTTCCATCTCGTGCTCTACAATGTACCAGGCAAAATAGCAACATATCACCCACAGCGTGATGATGCCCATGCCCATGGCGAGCTCTGCTTCGGTCGGTCGGAGCCGCCGCATGTGGTCGTCGCCGTCGTCCACGACAACATGAGCTTGCTCGGCGGCCTGATTCTGATTCTGATCCGTAGACCCCGAGGCGTTGCCCTGTTCCTGTGCCAGCCTCAGCGCCGCCCGCCTCGACTTCTCCCTCCGCTTCCTCTCCCTCTGGCGCCGCCAGTCCCGGAGCAGCAGGCTCACGTGCCCGTTCAGCGGGCCGTTGTACAGAGCGAGGCAGAGGAAGTCTTGGACTGGCTTTGCGACGCGGTAGAGGTACTTTTCGGGTGTGAGAGGTCCCTCCTCTGCCCACTCTTCCCATGCCTTGGGGGGCCCAGACTGGTCAGTTTTGGGAGGGATTGGCTGGGGTTGTCCGGGCTGCTCCTCTTTCTTGTTGCTGATGTTGCTTTGGTTCTTGGGGGCGTCATCTTTCTCTCCTTGGCACGGGGGAGGAGCGCTGGTAGGGTTTGGTTCCTCGCTGGGGTGGGCTTCGCTGCCGGGGTTGGAGGATTGATGGGATGAGGCGGGCTGGGACGTGGTTTGGTGGGAGTTGAGTGCTATGGGCACGTTAGAAACGGGCAGTACACATGGGGTAATTGGGACGATGGTGGACTTACCCTGACCCCCAGTTGAAGCGGGAGGCGAGACATCCACTGAGCGTAGAACTGTCATGGCTGATCCGCGGTGCAGACAAGTGATTACCAGATGGGTGTTGGTGGCGTCTCGGCGTGGAATACGGGACTTGGAAGAGATGATGTTGGGAAAAGAGTTGGATGCACAGAACTGGAGTCGCCGGGAAGCGTTGGGAAGGTGATCATGGGAAACCGAAGCTGGCACGAACGTCGGCGTTGCGTCACAGGCCTCAGCAGGTGCAGAAGGTGCGACACTGGTGAGTTCTGATCCCGATTGAATGCACACACCGAGGTCACGTTGGAAACATTTTGCAACGGAGAAGAAGAAAAACAAACGCTTCATGTGTGAGATGTGGGTGATGATATATTTTGTAGGGGTCGTTACCCCTGAATCAACAAACCACCACCCGGGCGCAACACAACATTGAGGCTGTTGATTGTTTGCTTGTGTATCTATCGACGACCTAGTAATGTCCCCGACATAACCTCATCCCCCAGCTCCAGCCACCTCACAGGTACCGTCCCACCACTATCAAGACCAGAGCGTTAAACATCATACCCACCAACATCGACAGCTCGTCATCCCTCCGCCGAGGACGTGCCCTACCAAACAGGATTGAAAGACACCTCAGCATAACATACGAGGCCGCCGCCCTGCCGCCATGCACCAGACCTCTACCCATCTCCCCAACCACGTCCCTGGGCCTCGCGAACCCTCCCAAGACCGTCCCCAAGGTCTGGTGCCTGGACACGTGGTCACCGTAGATCATTGCTCCCAGCGCCGCAAGAAACAGCACGCGCAGCACGGGAATTGCGACCGTGTTCCGCCACTCCTCCTCTCGCTCCTCCTCTCGCACCTGGTTTAGCACCTCCTGTCGCACCTTCTCGAGCCCCTCTAGTACCCTCTCCAGCCTCTCTCGCTCCCTCTCGTGCGTCTCTAGCACCTGCTCTAGCACCTCTCGCACCCTCTCCAGTACCTCTCGCACCTCCTCTCGCACCTCTTCTTGCACCTCCGCAGGCTCGTGCAGCGGGCTCGCCATGGCCTCCTCCGTGCGCTCCGCGTCCATGTGTGCCGCCGTGCAGGTCATGAAGACGCGAAGCGGGTCTTGTGTCAGCGCAAGACAGGCTTCGTTGGATACTTGCGTCCATGAGGCGATGGATGTGTAGTCTTTTTTGTTGACGGTGCGGAAGTCGGAGAGGCCGATTGTGGGTTGCAGGCTGAGACGTCGGCTGCGAAGAGGACCGGTTGTTGTGGTTGAGGAGGACGGGATGGGGGGAAGTGATAATGCGAGGGGCGAGCGGGAGGTTTGAGGGCCATGACCGCTGGAGGAAGGTGCTTAGGAAATGGAGAGACCACGGCAAGTGCATGAGCCCGGTGGTGCCTGACTTTAAAAGAAGCCGAGGAGGGGTTTAGATGACGGGGGTTGGCGAGGAAGGAATATCCGAGAGTCTGATAATGACGAGTCAGTCATTGAATGCATTGTCTCTGGTAGAACATCTCACCAGTTGTTTGAGAAGACAGCCTCTCTAGGTAAGCACAAATCAAGCAAGAAAAGGAATGCTTGAAACACCAGACTGTAAAAATGCCTTGGTCTGAGATATTTCACCCCCGCGGTTCAACAGCAACGGCAAATGCAAGGCCAAGTTCTCGAGGCTTGGAGACGGTTGCTCTACCTGGCTCCAGACAGCTGTTGCCTAAATTCCACCAAGACAGCTTCGAATAGAAAACCGACGGACAACAACTGAATTGCTAACAAAAACTCCCCAAACAAAATGAACTTCCCCAAAAAGTCTAGTCTAACAAAGCTAGCCAAAGAGAGTGTTCTCTATCACCGCCCTGTTTACCCCTATATACAATCCAAGATCTTCCCAAGCCCCCATCCCTCAGGGTATCTCGGCTCTAGGCCTGGGCCTCCCTCATATTCCGGAAGAAGTCCATCACGCCGGTGTAGACGACAAGCAGGATACCGCCGCCGGGCCCCAGCCGCAGAACCTTGGGGATGAAGCCCTTGTACAGAGCGGCGAAGCCTTCCTCCTTGGCGACGGTGGCCACGGCGGGCCAGGCCCAGTTGTACTTTGGTGTTTGGCCGGCGACCTTGACCGAGTTTTGGATGCGGCTCTTCACGACGTCCATGGCTGGAAGGATGTCAGTTGTCTATTTCGTTTAAGGTGTACAGGAGCAGGGGGTTAGATAGAGCGGCGGGTTAACCCCCGCCTCCGCCTGTGACAGCTCAAAAGGGGTAAAGGGGAACTTGACATACGCGTGTTGAGAATGGTACCGACAGTGCCGCCGACGGTACCGGCAATAATATCGTTGAATGTCTGGCCCTTCTTCGTCTCGGCCTTGGGGAGCAACTGGCGGACCTGGAAGATGCAGCCAAAGTAGCCGGCGTTCCAGAGGATGTGGCGCCACAGCGTCGACTCAAGGCCGTTGTACATGGCCAGGAGGCCCTCATTGCGCACCGTCTTAAGGACGACGTCGACCATGCCGTTGTACTTGCCGGCCGAGGCCTTGTCCTGGAGGCGGATCTTGACGAGCTCGAAGGGCACCACGACGAACGACTCGGTCGCGCCGGCCGAGGCACCCGTTAGGACCGAGAGGGACTGCGTCATGGTCTGCTGGCCGAACATGTCCCTGTAGAACTTGCCCCACTTGTCGTTGGCGGCGAACTTGGTCGCACGCTTGGGCGCCTCCATGAGGATCGGGGCCGTGATGCCGCGGTAGAGTCTCGAGAAGCTATCGGAGCGTCAACACAGGTCCCACCCACGCACCCGGATGTTCCTCGCGCATACCCCTCATGGCGGATGATCTTCTGGAAGCAGTCGAGCATGCCATTGTACGAATCGACGCCGGTCGCCTTGCCAGTCTGCAGTTGTCTGTTCGGTCGTCAGCCGGAAGGCGTCGATACGGGCCGCGGGCGTCTCTCACACTCTTGTCTTGACGACATCTAGCGGGTACCTGTTGAGCGACTGGGTTAGCATTGATGCGAGGCACGCGACCACGAGCAGGGATGACTTACATGACCAGGATCTGCGCGCGCCTGCGTGTTAGCATGTCAATTGAGGCGCATTGGGGCTGTTGGTCAACGTGCTTCAGATACACCGGCGATGGCACCTGTTGGGCGGCCACGGTTAGCTGCCGGCGCCTCCGCGGTTGGGTTCGGGATTGTCTCGGAAAGCGCTCACCAGCCATGAAGGTGTAGCGGAACGGCAGCGGCGCCTTTTCCTTTTCGGACGCCATTTTGTCGTGCTTTGGGGCGGTCTACTGCGAAAAATGCTCCAAAAGGGGAAGTAAACAAAAAGAACCGGACGGAAGAATAGGGTATCAAAAATTGCGGCAGAGAAGTGTCGTCGCCGAATGCAGCAAGCCGCCGTGGGAGTTTTGCAGCTGGGAATGCGACCTGTCCACCCCCACATTCATGGATGTGGGGAAGACGACATCGGAGCCATCGGAGGGCCCAACCCCTGGCTTCAATCGTCCCGCTTCCGGGCACCGGCTAAATGTGCGCATAACCCTAACCCAGACCATGTAAGCAAGAGTCTAACACGGCCGCGGGACAGTGTTTGAATTCAAGATATAAACCTCGGAGGACAGAAGAATAAACTAAAGAGATGACCACGAAGGTCAGAACTCTGAGACTCATCGGCCGGCACCCTGCCTTGGTGCCAGCCGGCAGTACAGCCGTCGCACTGAGAGCACACACTTGAAGTCTTCATCCCATGGAAACAGCCTGGCCATCACCAACACCCAACGCCGACCAAAGTCCAAAGCCCAAAGCTCAGCCCAGCCCGCCTCCCAATCATATATCAAAAATGGGCCTCATCACCCTCCTGCGCGGCTTCAAAGTCCCCATCGTAGTCCTCGACCGCTTTCTCGAGGCTCAAGGTGTAGAGGAAACATACGGCGGCATACCGCCGCCCCTCTTCCGGCGCTGGGGCGACACGACGTCCTCCATCCCGCAAGTCGACCCGCAATCCGCCTTCTTCCGCGCCAAACTCGCCGCCTTGGCCTCGGCCTCCGCCGCCACCTCCACCTCGGACAACAACCCGGACCCGGGCCCGGCGCCGTCGTTGGACCGAGTGCGCCTCTTCATTCCGCAACACCGCGGCCACGCCCGCTCCGCCTACGGCTACGTCGCCTACGCCTTCGTCATGGTATATGCCCAGCGCCACGTCGACCTCGCCGCCGAACTGCCGGAGCAGGCCCCGCCCGGCTTCGCAGAGCTGCGGCGCGAGGTGCTGGGGTTTGCAACTGAGGAGGAGCAGCCCTTGCTCCAGGTTGCCGGCATGCAAGGCGCCGCCGGGGGGGAGGAGAGCGCGTTTTTCACGGTGCTCACCGAGGAGCGCGAGTTTCCGCTTGAGCGGCCGTTTATGAGGGACGTGGGTGCATTCCTTCCTTCCTCCTTCTGTTTCGCGTCGCTATAGAGATAAGTGCTGACTGAGGGTCGATGTCTGCCTCCCAAGTCGGACCTCCGTTGCGGGCAGTGCGCCGCCGAGTTCGAGGCCCACTCTGAGTTGTATATCCACCGGTCCGAGGCGCATGGGCTCGTGGGGAGCCCGCTTCCGGATGACCTTTGAGTGTGGCCCGTTGTTGTTGCTGTTGGGTTTCCGGGGCGATGTCAAGGGGGTGCCTACTACGAGGAAACGAGGGGCGCCGATAGTCTCAGTGTTCTTTCCCTCCTTCATGACATCATGAAATTCGCGAGTTTTTGTTTCCAAGTTCTACACCACACCAATGGGAGCTACCTAGGTATGTACTTTGCGGTCAATCATTCAATCGTATTGAATAGCATGTCGAGAATGTTTGTACATGTATTTTTTTTTTTTTAGCCGAGGATTAACGATACCTCAGCTTTTACAACTGAATGCAGATTCTGGTAGGGCGAGGCGCACTCCACTTCCGTCATCGAGGGAAACGGCTGAGTCAATTGCCTCCCCTCTCTTCTGTGTCCCTTTCCAGGTAGCTCCGGGACCTAGTGATGATCCCTTTCATCAGTACCCGCTGATACACTTCCGCCTCCTCCAAGGCATTCAGTAAAATACGTCTCGGACCAGGGCGACTCCGATCTCCCATGCACGTTCTGCATCCCCACGTTCTCCAGTGCAGGTGCCCCTCTGTCCAGACCTTGCCTTGGGACGGTCAAGGCCGAACCGTTGTCTGCAAGCGTTGGGACCATGAGCATGCAACTTGCAATCCGATTGGCTGGCGAGAGAGCCCGGACCAGGGAAGTGGGCAGGCAGCGTTGGTGGAACGCGGGGCTCAGTATCGCGACCTGCACACGTTCCCGGAGATATGACCAAGTCTCCCCCGAACACAAATCGCATCGCTTCTCCTCAGAACTGCAAGTCAAATCGCCCACACAGAGCCCGAGCCCGTACCCTTCATACGCCGCAGCGAGCCGCGAAACCGAACCATACCGAAATAGTTATATACCGAGCCTATCGAACGCGACCGCGCCGTCGAGTCACTTCCGAGCAAGCCGTGTCCTTCCCTGCACGAAAATCGCCCCACACAGAAATTGCAGCACACTGGTCTCTAGCGCACGCCCTCGACGTGGGGAAGTCTTTCTCGAGCTTCCTATCGCACCTTTAAACAGGCCGTGATCCAGCGAGACCACAGCGAGGTGCATTCGAAGCTTCCGAAAGACCACCCGCGACCCGCGACCCGCATCCGGCACATGACGCATCTGCTGTGGAAACACTACTGGGAAGACGATGTCGACCGCTTTCGACGCCTTCTCGCGCCCGCCGGCCATGGCGCACAAGGCGCGAGCCTGACTCCGGGGCTAGGCGGAAGTCCAGGCTACGGCACCTCGCCGCGCGCCGCGGCCAAGTCGCGCAAGCTTCCGGGCTTTGGAACAGGCTCCGGGAGTGCGCGGCATGGCCACGGCGGCCTGGGACGCAACGAAGTCAACAGCCGCGACCATGCCGGTCTGACCGTTTTGCTGCGCGCCGCCTCCTCGACCGCCGGGAACGCCCTCTCCTTCGTGGAGGCACTGCTCGAACACCCCGCCATCGACATCTACGCCCAGGACCCCGAGAGTGGCTGGAATGCGCTCCACCGGGCGCTGTATGCGGGCAACATTTCCATCGCCAGACTCTTACTCGAGAAGGAGCGCAAGGATCTGACTGGGCACACGGCCTCGCTGCACCGCGTGGGGCAGCTCATCAAGACAAAGGACCACGAGGGCCACAGCCCGTTCGACTTGTATCACTCGACCATCGGCGAGCGCAGCCTCAAGGAGCTGGTGGAGCATGAAAGGTCCGATGACGGGTCCGACAGTGACGAGGCTGAGGCTTTTCTGGACCAAGCCCTGTGAGTTGCTTGCGCTTCGCAGAGACCTGCTTCTGCTGTTCAGAATCTGACACAAGGGCAGAAGCAACAAGTCCCCAAACACAGCCGGTGAAGATCTGTATGCTTTCGGCAGCAACAGGAACCTTTCCCTGGGCTTTGGCGACGAGGACGACCGCCAGTTTCCAGAGCGCGTGTACCTCAAGCGCCCAGATGACTTGCTGCGCAGGTTCCACAGAGAGTACCTACAAGCGGCTGGCGAAGAGCGGCCTGCGTCTCAGGACCTGACCAAGATCCCCGCCCTAGTTCTCAATCGGCCGTTGATGATACAGGATGTGGTCCTTTCCAAGTTGCACAGCGCGGTCCTCACAGCAGACCCTGTGTCGAACCTCTACGTCTGCGGCGTTGGCCGTGGAGGGAGGCTCGGCCTTGGGGACGAGAACACGCGGTTCACATACACGCCTGTGCAGGGCCCCTTTGCCGACAAAAAGGTCGTCCAGATTGCACTGGGCCAGAACCACTCCATGGCCGTTGATGACACCGGCGCGCTGTGGACGTGGGGCAACAACGCCCAGTACCAGCTGGGATACGCGCTCCCTGAGCCGCCCAAGAAGGACGAGGACCCCATCAGCACCGTGCCGCGGCAGGTTTTTGGACCCTTGAAGAAAGAGGTCATTGTGGGGATTGCCGCCTCCTCGATACACTCGGTTGCGCACACCGGGACCTCGCTGTATTGCTGGGGCAAAAACATGGGGCAATTAGCCCTGATGGACGCCGATTCCAGGTCCCTTGAATATCAGCAAACGCCCAGAAAGGTTGCGGCGTCCCTGTTCTCGTCGCCAATTGTCATGGTGACGGCAATTGACAAGGCCACGACCATCTTGCTCCAAAACCACACCGTCTGCGTGTTCACCGCCTATGGCTACCACATTGTGAAGTTCCCTTTCGCGACCCTCGACCTGGCTGGCAACATCAAGCTGTCGACCCGCCACGACCCGGCCTGGAACCAAATCAGCTACATCACCTCAGGCGGAGAGACGATTGCCGCCGTCACAAGGCGCGGCGACCTGTTCACCATGAACCTCGACCACAAGATCGAGACCAACCCTTCAACCACGTCTACCACGAACCCCTCCAAGATCAAGGGCGCGGTGACGCAGGCGCAGTGCATCTGGTCCGCCAGGCAGGATGGTGTCCGCTCCGTCGGGGTTGGCGAGCACGGCTCCGTCATCATCAGCACCCAAACCGGAGCCGTGTGGCGGCGGATCAAACGAGCCAAAGCCAAGGACGCGTCGTCTGGGCCGTCCGAGTCCAAGCGCAAGGACTACAAGTTCCAGCGCGTGCCCTGCATCACCAAGGTTGCCACCGTAAGAGCATCCGCGTACGGTGCCTTTGCCGCCATCCGAAAGGACTCGGACGTCATGAGAGAGCAGCTGGCGGTCGACGACCAGTCCATCTGGGACGACGTGGCACCATTGAACTGTCTTGCTGGTTTCCAGGCGTCGGAACCCAAGGACAAGAAGGACGAAGTTCGGAAGCTCTGGGGGAAGGACGAGCTCGGCGAACGTCTGGGCTCGGTGGCCTACGAAGTGCTCAAATCTTCCGACATCGAAGATGAGCTGGCGCAGCACCTTGCCTCGTGGTCGTACCAGAATGACCCGCTGGATGCAGCCGTCTGCACGTCTTCCTCACCGGACGTCAGCATACCCGTCCATGGTTGGCTGCTTGCCGCTCGCAGCCCTGTTCTGCGAAGTGCACTTGCCCAGTTCCGCAAGGCGGGGTCGTTCGCCCACGAGCTGTTTAGCATCAGCGACGCCGACGGCAAGGCGCTGGTTTGCTTCCAGGGCTTGGACCTTGTCTCGCTGTTGAATCTGGTCCTGTTTGCGTACGAGGATAGGGTGGTTCCCGTGTGGAACTTCACGGGCCATGTCCGGCCGCTGGCGTACCGGTATCGCCAGGTCCGCCAGGAGGTCATGAAGCTTGGCACCCGCCTCGGCATGAGCAACCTGGAAGCGGCCGCAAGGCTGCAGGTGGAAGCCAAGAAATGCATGGACCGGGATTTCCAGCTTGCCGTCAAGGACCCGCGGTTCTTTGGCGATGGCGATGCCTTGCTGGAGCTGGAGGGGGCCGAGGTCCCCGTCCACAGCGCCTTTGTCTGCCAGAGGTGCCCGTGGTTCCAGGGGCTCTTCTTCGGGCGCTCCAAGGGCATGTGGCTCGAGAGCCGTCGGGCTGTTTCCGCTGACCGGATCAAGATCGACTTGGACCATGCGGACCCCCTGGCGTTCAAATATGTGCTGCAGTATCTCTATGGGGATTGCGGCGCTGAGCTGTTTGACCCCACCGTGTGCGACTCGTTCGACGACTTTTTGGACCTCGTCATGGAAGTCATGTCGATTGCCAACTACCTGATGCTGGACAGGCTGTCGCAGATTTGCCAGCAGGTTATGGGCCGGTTCGCGAACATCCGCAACATTGCGCATCTCCTGAACGCCATCAGCCCGTGCTCGGTCACGGAGTTCAAGGATGTGGGGCTGGAGTACATTTGCTTGCAGCTGGAGACGATGCTGGAGAATCATCTCCTGGACGAATTGGATGGGGACCTGCTGCTCGACTTGGACGAGGTCGTCCGGGACAATCAGGCGGCGCAGTCGCCGTTCGTGCGGAGCGGCCGGACGGAGCTGCTGCTGCATGAGAGCAATCCTTGGTTGGCCGAGGAGATTGACGAGGAGCGCCAGCTCCGGATCAGGGAGATTGCTTACAGGGTACAGAGGGAGGAGGAGAAAAAGCTGGCATCCGCCGTCAAGACCAGATACGGGAGCTTGGACGACGGCAGTCCTCTCACACCTACGCCTGATAGAGTCAGGAAGGTGTCGAGAGCTGGGCGCAACGAGGTCCCCAGTCCTAGCCTCCGGCCGAAAGCGTCGCACGGGGATATGATTTTTGATATGGACGATGAAGAGTCATCGCCGGTTACTAGCCCCTCGGCGCGGCCTCGCAAAACCGAGGAAGGCGCGCCGGATGTGGACCAGATTCCGGCGCTGGGCAGTTCTTGGAGAGGCACAGGCAAGAAGATACGGCTCAATCTCGGGCCGTCACCACCGGCCAGCCCATTGAGTACGCCAGTCAGAATGGCAAAGGGCCCCAGTCTTGATGTAGTCACCTCAACGCCCGTTCAGACCGGGCAGCCTTGGGGCGCTGCAGCGACGCCGATCTCGAAGCTGGACCTCCGCGACATCATCCAGTCGGAGACAGCCACCCGATCCGTCCTGTCCGAGGGCTTAGCCGCGCAAAAGGCCAAAGACCTGACGCCAAAGTCAGCCCAGCAGAAGATCTCCCAAAAGGAAAAGAAGCGGCAGCAGCAGGCGGCGCAGGCAGCGCAGGAAGCCCTGCTCGCGGCCAAGGCCGACGGGCCCAAGAAGGCCTGGGAGGAGCCCCAGGCGTCGCCGTGGAAGACTGTCGGCGGAAAGGACAACAACGGCCTGCTCACCCCGGACGCAACCGCGTCGTCGTCGTCCATCCCAATCCACCGACGCACTGCGTCGCCGGACACGCGCTTCGCGGGGCAGCAGCGCACCCCGAGCTCATCCATCACCACGACAACCAAACCCACGACGGCCACCCCCGTCTCAGCAACAACCCACCCCGAAAAGCCCGCCGCAGCAGTAGTGCCCGCAGTAG